>LQNS02007215.1:27932639-27943765 GCA_001587735.2 Parhyale hawaiensis | reverse complement strand
GATGACGCAATGCAAGGAAATGCAACAAACCCCCGGCCACCAGATGGTGGTGAGATGCGCTACGGCGGAGAGCGCGACCAGGCTGAGGACAGCCACGCTGATGACCCGGAAAAAGCCAGCATGAAGCGTCCCAAGCGGCAACAGGCGTGAAAACAATGCGCTGGTGCAGGCACTCCGGGAAGAGTTTGCGAGTGAGGTGGTGCTTTTTCCCGCAAGAAAAATGCAAACGCCCGTAAATTTCGCCGTCGTTTCAGTTGAGCATTGCTTGCATTACAGCAGAAATGGATATATATACCGTATATTGACAATAGCTAGTACTTAACTGTAGCCAAAGGCGCTGACCCAGGGTGTCACATTGCTGCCGTTTAGAAGAAAAGCGTGGCTTTAAGGGTCTTGAAGTTCAGGTACTACAGTGATTGAACAAAGGGAAAAGAAACGGTCGGACTGCAAAATTTTCCCTAAAAAAATATATTACTTCCTGCTGCCGTCGTAAACCAACACCCGTATACGGATTGCAAGGACAAATTTTATTCTACTCAGCAGGGGTCAAATTTACTCGGGGACCGTGGATCTAGTTCAGACTCAAGCCCAATGAAACGACAGTTTTCTCTACGAATTGTTTACTGTTCATGAATCTCCCAGTGAAATACGGCAGTGTATCAAATCAACTTTCACTTCTTCCGCCTGAATTTTCTTATGTTGCGCTAAATTGAACAACGCGGGCAGACATTGTAGAACAGATGCGGACTATCACCACATTATAATACAATATGGGCCCAGTCAAACATGTAGGGAAGACAACAGGTCCAGCGGCACACCCTCGGACCATCACCACCGGACCAGTGACAGTCACGAGCAGAAGTAGAGGCGCTAGACGAGAAAGCGGCGGCCCGGCGGAGGTGGTCACCGCAAACAACCCCCAAATTACGACCCGCGCTTATCGTCAATATCACACACCGCGCGCCGAGTTAACAAGTCCGCCGACAATGAGGACAGCGAAACACGAGCGAGCCAACAAGAAAGTAAGTCAGCAACAGTTCTGTTAACGAGCAGTTCGGCATGAAAGCTTGCGCGGCGCGTGCAACGAACCAATTGCAGGGCAGGCAGGGCGGTGCGTGTCGTGAGGGTCTGTGATCCGTCCGGTCGGGGAGCGGCAGGCCGGGCGGCTGTCCAGCATAGAGCGAAGACCAAATCCGTGAAATTTACAGAACATTTTGCCAATTTGTAATCGTAAGTTATATCGGACTGATTGGCATTCTTGCCGCCATCGTTTGCGCCGTAAAATTACCTTAAAAGTTAAAAGTGCAAGCATAGAATAGAATACAGTAACCAATAACATCCAAATTCGGCTGAAGTTTTTGTGGGAGAAATAACATTATCAAACGATCCTACCTGAGGATACTGGACTCCAAAGGGTTAGCCCTTAACGCTCAAGGAAACCACTTGGCCAAGGCGCGAAATTTGAGAAAGCTGCATTTTAATGGCGACGTTGAAAGGGTCGAGTAATCCACATCCCTTCATTGAGACCCAGCACTACAAGGAGCTATTTGAGCGTTCACGAGGCCCCATAGTTCTAGCAAGCATGAAAATAATGCCAACAGCGACTGAGGTGGTGCAAGAAACGTACAAATATTCCGGGCAATGACTTTGTGGCAATCGCAAACGACGAGAAAATCATGAAAACATACCCAAAAAGCAAACGCTTAATTTCAGCACGTGAATAGGACATACTATTACGATAGCCTACATACAGCATAGCGGCATAAGAACTATCATTACAGTCAGCTGAGGCGAAGCAATGAGAGGCAGTTGAGGTGACAGTAATGGAGTTGTGTGTCCTCGACACGGGTGCAATGTCTGTTTGAGATGCTCGTTGCCGGAAAGACTGTTAGTTCATTGTTGCGTGAGGTGACGAATGGATGGGCGGATGGATTCACGATCAGAACAATATTCATGCAGATTAAAGTCAGAGAATAACCAGTAACGCAAATGCATCAAAATTGAAGAACAGTGCTGTTGCTTCATACAGAATGCAGACAGGCAAGGGATCATGTACAAGAAAATGATACAACTCTCGCCAATAGGTGCAAAATACCCAAAATAACAGACGACGAACTCCTACATCACTAGTTGATTGTGACTTTACGGGATGTACTTCGGGCCCTCTTCGGTCCCGGACCATGCTGGAAGATTCAAGAAAAAATGCGCCCCCGGGCTATGCTGAGGCACCGCCCACTTGACGGTACACGAAATGTAAGGAAGTATATATGCATGACGGGTCAGTCGTAACAGCATAGGTACACAAAATATGGTTAAGGCATGCCTGCCTAACCTTTACCGGGGTTGTCAAGTTTGGTGAGTTCCATATAATGCTGTTGCAAGACCGTTTTTCGGCGGCCCGGTACAGGGTTAACCATTTCTCTCGTGGTGTCGCGTCAGTGAAACATTACAAATAGGGTTATTCCCAAGTGAAAAGTAGATTAAGTTATGGAAGGAATGGTTAAGTACATCAGAAAATATCCCTCACTTTTCACAGATAACAGTGCATTTTGATTAAACAAAAGTGAATCTAGTAAAATAGGATTGTTCTCAATACAACTGGATTTCAACAGTAACTGAATTTGCATTCAAAGCAACTATGTATTTCGTTGAAAAGCAACTGGATAATGTCATTCGAATGCAACGGTTTTTTTTTCACATACAATTAGACCAGTGGTTCCCAAAGTTCAGTTTTCTACGGACCCTCTGTGCAATCGCCCAGAAGCACACGGAGCCCCGACATTAAAATAGCATCAACTTAGTATACTAGGTACTGAATGAGCATTGTAGATGTGGACGGCTTCCCGGCAATTGCGTTTCAATTAATACAGAACGGCAGTTGCATAACAACATCCGCCAAACATATAATTATTAATGTCACATTCACGTGACTTCACAGCTCAGCCCATTATTCACATACAGCGAGTTTCTACCGTTAACTCTCTTGTATTTATTTTGAATCACCCAAAATGACTATTTGCATTCAATGATAGTTAACATAAGCTGTTCTCATCGCTTTTGAAGAAGGAAAAGCGAAGATTTTGTGACTGAGCAAAAGCATTTAGGGGTAACTATGCCATTGTCAACATTTTTCAATTTCAATAGATTGATGTAAAATATAACTATAAGCTATTTAAACTTACATTTTTCCTCTTATAACCTTAAAACATTTTCTAATTTATTCGTCTATGAGATAAAATTGACGTCATATATTGCCACAAAAGCTTTAAACGTCCTGCACCAGTAGGGGGGGGGGGCGCGCGTGAACCACAGGGGGTCCGTATAGGTCCATATGCACCCCCAATGGGAAGCACTGAATTACACTGTAGCAGCTCATGCTACAGGATTTCGTTCACGCACCAACTGATATCGCTCAACTACAGCAGGATTGTGTCTACATGCACACCAAGCGCTTGCATAACTTGCAGTGCAATAAAAAACTGCACGCACAAAGCACACGACACACGCACTGCAGCACACCCGGCAAATTGCCGCCCTCAACACATCTCTACGGAAGTGCCCACTTGAAATGGAACAGAGCACATGGGACCGTCACGCGCCGCATTCTTATCGACCTGTCCGCTTTTTTCGAAGCAACAATGGAAGGAAAGGAAGGCTTTTATGGGACGCGCGGTATCCCCGCAATTTCGCAAAAGACTTTAAATGAGTCGTTTAGGCTTAACGCATTTCTGCGAATAACCCTGGAATCTAGCGAACTGAGCTACATATCAGTGAATGCAACCGAGTGTAGTGAATAATAAAGCCGAGAACTTCTGCAATCCTCAGCTCTCTCACTTTCGTCGATACTTTTTCATTTACTTTATCACTGCTATTTATATTCCCACTTTTCACTATGGTACAGAAATGTTATCAATAATGCCACTTTCTCTTTTATTATTTTAACCTAAACGCTTCTTTATATTCACTATAGTACGTACTATGTTAATTACATTTTACATTTCTCGCTCATTCCTTGCCTACCAGTCGGTACAGTGAACTATTACCTACCTGAGCTAGCACCTAGCTCATCTTTCATTGTAGTGATGTACTACTAACTCGCTATTTAACCACAATTTTGAGAAAGACAACCCTATTGCGTTCTCCCGTGTTACACAATATAATAATCTTATGGTATTTTCTTTCACAGTGACTGCACAAAGCCTTGCCATCCTAGTCAGGCTGGATATTGACCCGACAGCCACATGTGCATGGCTGGGAGCTAACAGTGCTGCCTGAACTTATCAGGAGCAAAAGTGGTTCGAGTTAAGGTAAGACATAAGCGCAAGTAACCATGCAGCCATATATAACACCGGAGGAAGTGTATGGCTCCCGACCACCGCATATACGGCAAGCTACAGCCATCATGCAAGTTTGCATTACACTGGCTTGAAGAGAAAATTTTGAAGGGTCACCTTACGCACCTCCGAAAGCCTATATTTTCTTCATTGAATTGATGCAGTGAGTAGTCTACGCCTCATTTGGCGTACTACCGACGCTTCAAAGAAAACGAGGTAGGAACAAGCACATATATCGAAAGAAACGTGGAAGCCTTGCGCGAGGGCGTTTTCAAACAGAATCAACGTGCACGAGTACACCAAGCAGAGAGAGGACGGACAGAAAAAAGAACGTTAGAGGTAAGAAATAGCAAAGAAGCACAGTGGGCACGAAAGAAGGGTATTAAAAAGGCCTCGCTGAGACTAAAGACGTACCGTATATGGGATCCCCTAGAGCTACGGCTCCCTTGGCATGGTATACTTAAGAGGGGCAAGTATACATAGCAAAGTGCCACTGCCCATAGCCTATTCTATGTTTAGCAAAGAGTTGAGGATTACTACTCCGTCCGGCTCATGCGCAGACACGCCCCCCCCCCCCCACCTCCAAGCTTTCCAGCCGACTTGGCGCATAGACAGGGAATTGCGAGGGGCCAGAACATGNCCGCCCACGCCAATGCAAGGTTACAGTCCCTATACCTGGTAGGGCACGAGTCCAAAAAGAACCGAGGGGAAGCATATTAAGCCTACAGTCCCCAGGCCCCAATGCACAGGACTAACGTGGAGAACTGGCTAGCCATCTTCACCGCACGCAGCTCCTTACGCCCGTAGGGCAGCTTCATACTTGAGTTTTTTAAACGCCGCGGCAAAAAAAACGCGTTGCAATTAAGTTTAGCTTACAATTGTTTCAAGTGAAACCTTTCACACTTGTGATATTTATACCGCAGCGTTTTTTCACCGCAACCTGGCTCAGGCTCTTGCTAAAAATTTCATCAATTATTTAAAATGATTGCTTGATTGCTAGCTAATCATTCCTGATATATGCTAAGTCAGTGGATTCGGAATTATCAAGTGTTGATACTAAGACAGATATTGATGCTGTGAGCTCATTTTATATAGGCTATACATATACCCTATTGACAAATTTTTGCCGCGGCGTTTAAAAAATGGAAGTGCGAAGCGGCCCTAATAGTTTGCTTAGCTAACTACGCACCTAGTTCGAACCTCCCTATGCCACAGTGCTCAATATAACCTAAAACGAGGAAGGCAGAATTGAGTTTGAGAAGATAAAGTGAAACGAACCCATGAAAGAAAGAAAAAACCTGAAATGGAAACAGCAGCAAAAATAGGAACATGAAGAACGGGCGCCAGGCGCCATGACTTTCCTAAACTGAAGGATTCAAAATTTTACAGCGAAGGCAGGTCCCAGGTTTTGTTTTGTTGTTTATATAATTTTTTTATTCATTTTTATTTTTGTTCACTAGTGATACGACAACACTTTCAAATGCTAGACTAAGGAGACGGCTTTGAGCAGTTTCATTTCATCTTATGAACAAACAGCGAACGATTTTCGAAACGAAAAGCTTTTAGCAGCAGACTGTTGAGAGTCAACATCAAATCGCCAACTTCAGCACAACTTTAACGCTAAATCTGACACTGAATGTCCATCCTCCAAAGTACTGTGCTGAATATTCAGAAGGTGGAATTTCATCAGCATTACATTAGTCCGGCCAAATACTACAACACACATCAATGATGTACCTGTCCTGTAATTGCGCATGAACCTGTGCACTTTGCTAAAGAAGTTTTTGAGGCTCACTATAAAAGTGGAGTGGTGATGCTTCGTGTAAATAACGTGATTCGGTTGTAATGAATTCTAATTAAACACATATTATAACTTCCAATGCTATACCAAGATTACGTGACACGAAAGTCAAACAATTAGAATTAGCAAGAATATTTAGTTTTACATGCTGTGCCATGCAGTCCCTCGCAAGAAACTTTTTCCACTATTATTAACACTATACTATAAATCAGTGAATACATACAATTGTTATCCAGTATCATCGCACTAATATGAAACGTAGGTAGTATTCGGTTAGTCACAAAATACATAATGAGAATACAAAACGATACAATGTTTGCCAACAGTATAGCAGAATGCACCGCACACGAACTCTACTTTTCATAATACATATCAACCAAGTTCACAAGCATCAGCTATGGACTCATGGAGCAAGTACATAAAAGAAATACTTAGCATATAAATCAGCGGTGAACTGGGAGTAGACTCCTGATAAAACTAAACAATCATTATACAAATCAGAGGGGCATTTAAACGCTCGTGATTACAAGGAGGCAGTAGGAGTACCGGAGCCTGAGATCAATATTAGCACAGGAGCGGCCTATAGGTCGGCGGCCCACGCAGTCTGGTCGCCAGAAAAACAACGCCCAATTTGGGTATTATTTGCTCCCTAGTTCCTGTCCTTAACGAGTATTATGCTGATGGAACGGCGCCGGGGTATGATGAAACGGCTGTGTCTCTGATACGCTGTGCTTCGATATCACAGAATGACGACGATGAACTGTAGGCAAGTATGATGAGCTCTGTTTCTATCGACGATTCACTCGGTATTACGGAAAAGTGTTGGAGATAAGGTAGTTTGGAGGTCGAGTTGAGGAGCGTTGAAACAAAAATTGAATAGTTTAAGCCTCCGTTCCCACTACAATGGCGATTTAATACAGGAAGAAATGAGGGACATGAAAGACGCCGGTAGAAACGTGGAACCAATGGACGAGGGTGTTCCCACACAGGGTCTCCGCGCATGGGAAAAGCAAGTCGAAAAAGAACAACAGCAGAATACAAAGCAATACGCAGGAGTATGTAGATGGAAGAAACCCAAGGAAGTGAAGTGGGTGCGAAGAAAGACGTGACGATGGCCAAGCTACGGCGCTGCTCCCCATAACATTGAATGGGCGAACCTACCCAAGCTAACCTTATGGCCTGAGGGAGCATACCAATGATATGAATTAGCTGTATTTCACGCCGATACAATTTGGATTAATAGGAAGTGCTCACAAATATGAATTACTGATTACAGCTGCTCAGGCTGCGACCACTCGTGAAATGACTGTGTTTTTAGTACTCTTGTTTTCAACAATGAACTTCTTTGTCTCGACGGCATGGATTGCTAGATGCGGAAGGAAGATCTACAAGCGTGGGGAAAACTGACGGTGTCTCAATGACACGCGATATTACAGAAGCTGTTCATCGCAAATAAAAAACGATAGCATATGGTGCTAATGAACAACTTGAAACAAAAGCACACACTATGCGCGTTTGATACTCAACAAAAATCCGGCGAATCTCGCGAAGGGTAGGCATACCAGCAGATTACATATTTGCTGCACTGATGCCACGAGGATGATACGGAATAAAACTTTAGTGAGAGGAATTAATGAAGCACGAGCGTAATGGGTCAAGCTGAAAGTAAAGCACGCTGGTAACTCAGACAGTCGGCACACATAGCCCGGCCGGACGTTCCCGGATCGTCTCAATAACACGCCTGGATGGGTGCATGCGTGGGCAAAGTCAGGGTCACGGTCAATAAAAGGTCCGACTGTGGGTGTTTCTTTATCATTCACAAGCGTACAGTCAAGTGACAGCGAAATGACGTAGCAGATCATGCAAGGCTTCGGGTAAGTTGGTCATGCTGCACAGGAAGCCAATCGTTGCATGGTAAGTGAGTCTGCTGCCCTGATAAGAACTCTTCTGGATTTTCATCACAGACAACTGAGCAAGTACCGAACACGGAAAAAAGACACTTGACTTCAAGTAAGGTGTAAGTTTGGCAAAGTGGTGATTTTGAGGTTTTAGAACCAGTGGAATCACACACTGGCCGACTAAAATTGCCAGCTTTCACTATTATTTGCACAATATTTGGAGAATCATTTTCAGGCATGCCATCTTATTATTATTATTATAAACTTTGTTTAACCTCCGTAGCCGCAATTCAGGCGTTCCAACAGAGATGAGTGTGTAGTATTTAAATACCACATACTTTGTCGCGTGGCCTACGTGCGCTACTACGGGCAGGAAACAAGGCAAACAAGGCGCAAAGCATAGTAGGAGACACTCGAGTGGTTGGCCTCTTTCACGGCCTTCCACACGAGAGAGATGAGAGAAGTCCCGCGGACTAGCTGCGCTATCTCGATCGACAGCCCACCTCGCCGAACTGAAAGGGAAATCGAGAACCTACTTAACTTTACAAAACTAACCTCGTCAGCAGGAACTTCGGCCAGATCAACATCTCCTGCGGAAAAGGTACTCGGGTTTGCCCCTGGGGTCGTAGCGCCCATATATATTATAACAGAGATAGGGCCCGTAATAATATACCCGTGAGGGCGGTATGCCATCTTGGAAACGACAAAAGAAACTATAAATGGGACGTTGACGCGAATATGGTGAACGGGTGCACGGGGACGGGGCAAAAGAACACGTTATAAGCGATTGTGGTACATTATCACACAAGATGCGGTTCGACCCACCCACCACCTGACATGTCTAATTGTGTATAGCTCTCTTTCAAAGCCGCTCTTCTACGGACGCTGTGAATATAAAAAATAAGACAATAAAGGAGTGACTAACTTTTCAGAATAACTTCCTGTCAGTTATTGTCAGCAAAACAGAATAGTGCTGTATTACAGCTCCTAGCAAAAAACGGCCTAAAATTATACGATAACCACGTGGATATTGTTTCAATCGAACCCCGTATATTATACAGTATAACTAATTACCCATACATGCGGTAAATCAAATTCAAATGCATGCGCTATACCTACGTTTATTAATAACAACCAATCTCAAAAATTAATCTTTCGATATTTGGAATAGAATTATAGCGCCCAGCAATAGGCGCGGTGGCGGCCAGCTTTTTGGGTCAGATGTCCGTTGAGGCCAAATATTATTGCAGTCTTTAGAAAACAAAACTCCTCTCGACTCGGAAAAGGCCAGCGAGGAAATATTGCGACTCCTCGCTGTCCTAAGCGAGTTTTAAATCTGTAACAGCGTCGACTTAACCAGAAGAATTGTGGCTATGATTGTTTTATTAGGGTGAACTGGTCGCCCAGCTGATATCAGAGCCTGATGGTTCAAACAGGAAAATAGGCTGGTCAAAAGTACACCTTATAATCAAAGTTATAACACCATTTTACCCCGACCGTAGAGCTAGTATATAAACCGTTGCTCTTTGATACAGCCTTTACAGAACAGAAGGAAATGTATACAATACAAGCGTTCTTTCGCTTCGAAGAAACAAGCAAGTATACGGTAGTAATCACTGAAAATCTGACAATACGAAGTTAAAGTTAAGCTTCTGACATACAAACCTTCCGAAATTTATGGTCGCCGCAGGAGCCAAAACCGCACGTAATCTAGCTTCCGCACGGCGCCGCGGCAGTCTTAATTTTGTTAGGGAAACTACTTTAAAGAAAAGCCATTAAATAGAGGTAACTGAAAACAGAGAAGCTCAATTTAAAATATTACGTTCAAAACCGGTTCCTTAATTGGAATTAATCGGTAATTGCTGTACATAGGTACCATACGGTAAATTAACCTTCGATTTCTTAAACGAAGCATTGGAATTCCTGAAATCACACTGCAGCTGTAGAAAGATCAAATTTCAATTGCCTCATAATCAACTTCTAGCATTCTACATGAATTTTGCAGTACGTTGTATTAATTGTGATGGATAAAACTCCGACGGTTCTAACTTAAGCTGCAGTACTTCATATTAAATCACTTCAACTTCGAAAATGGCAACGTGCATGATGCACAAGAGATGCAGACACACAGTGCACGTCCTATCAACCTTCCAAGTGTTAAGAGAATAAAACGAAGGCGTCGCTGCCCATGCAGGCAACCCACCGAGAATCACGCGCTCCGCCGCCTACGCACGACGGGTCCAGCACCAGTCGGACGGAGGTCACCGTGCATGGGTGCAAGGAAATGGACGCGTGGTGGTGAAGTCCCACAGCACTGGTCAGTGTAAGGGGGAGAAATTAAAGCAGCTGGAGTCAAGGAAGAAGCAATAAGCGCGGTAAAATACTTATGGAAGCCATGAGGTCATACAGCATGGGTCAGACAAAACTAACAGGAATAAGACATGAACAACAGGAATGGCGCAGACGCGAGAAGGAAATGAACACAATGGAAAACATTGGTGCTAGCGGGCACATGACAGATATAGTTAGGCAGTTGAAGCCTCCGTTTCCGAGCAGAACGATATCACAGAGGAAAGAGCAAGGGACAAATAGTATGAGAAAAAAAAAACGGGAAACCCAGGCACAATGGTGTTCCCACATCAGGATCAACGCGCATGGGAACAGCAAGTCGGGAAAGAAGAGGAAGAACAGAATAAAGCATGGGCAAGTATGAGTATGAGATCAGGAAGGAAGCAAAGTGGGCACGAAACAGAGACGTCCCGAAGGCCTAGCTAATGGCTAAGGTAACCTACACGGGCCCCCTGAGGTTGCCTGGCCCCATAGCATAGGATGTACGAACCTAACCTTATGGCCCATCCTACGCCCTCTGAGGGGCAGCAAGGACACGACACAGCACAGTACGGGACAAAGATACAATGAAAATTGGAGTAACTGAATCGTGAGAGAGCACGCGCAATGCCACTGATAGCAGGGGGCGAAGTTGAGTCCGACGTATAAAATTCAAGAAAACTTCAAGATTTCGAAATTTTATCTCAACTCTGACGTCGGAAAAAACAACAGTCCTTTCAATGCCGATACAACAGTTGTCAGACA
>LQNS02007215.1:27891385-27904069 GCA_001587735.2 Parhyale hawaiensis | reverse complement strand
TAGACGTGCATGCGGCTCAGTGCAATGCACTCATCAGTGCAGACTCTCGAGTGAGGACAAAAAGTTACCAAGAGCAGATGGCAGAGACATGACATCATGCGTGCTTGAAGTGAACAACATGCACGTGAGAGCGCTAATTGCATATAGGTACTTGTCCAACGCATGCAATAATCTTCGGGCGATATGGAGTCGTTGCAGAGAGCTTGTCCAGCAACAATGGACAAATTGTCGACAATCGAGAAGGCTGGACCGATGAAGTATGGAATAGAGAGCTTCGACAATTTCCATCACCATGTAAGTGGAATCACACATCCACCAAGTATTTACTTTTACTTCTATAAGCGTGATGCATATATTAATAGAAAGTAATTTTCAGGAATAATACACTCCGAAATGCAGCCATAAGACACAAGTGGAAGTAACCTAGTCAACAAATGGTGATAAGGTCATTTTGGGGGCAAAATATGATTCGGCCTCAGGAGAGTTAGAATGACTATGGACAAGAAATGACTGCAGAAACTCTTAGAGCATTTATTTGCGGTCATTTTAGTGTTTGTGTATTGCTGTTCTAAGTTAAAAAATGAATGTGTGAGGACGAAATCATTTTTTGCCCCAAAAGGACATTATGGCTATTTGCCCCGAATGGTTAGGCCTATACCGTTCTACTTGCAAACAAACGCTCCACCCGATGTTATGGAACTGCATTTTGAACTTCTAATGGAGAATATAGAAAAATTGCAGCTATTAACAATATCTCCACAACTGCGGTGATCTGACAAATGAAGAAACAGGGGACATATAGCATGCTGATAGAAACATGGAACCCAGGCACAAAGTGTCCCCACACAGTAGGTACCAACATGTATGGGAACAATCGGAAAGAGGAGGACGAACAGCAAAAAGTAAAATCAGAACGAGTATGAAATAGGAAGGCAGTAAATTCGTGAGTCCGAAAGACAGACGTCCCGAGGGCCTAAATGGCTGAAGCCACCTACGGGATTCCCCTGGGGGGGGAGTGATAAGACGTATAAAAGTAACTGGTTTATAGTGAAGACGAGCAACAAATTAATTCAGCGGTTAAATATAGGCTGACCGTGCATACACATATAGCTAGGCGCATGTTAAGTTGGAGGAGCAACGATGCCCTCATGACCGACACTGCGCAGTCAATATAAAGAAGGACTAGAATACTAAATAAAAATTCAATAGGATCTATACTGCAAAGACAATGGTACAGTGGTGCCGGCCGAAGTGCCGAACGAATGGGAAATAATACACAATAGTAGTAGTGCTAAATAGAGAACTCTGAAAGCGCATACCTCCGCCAAGCGAGGCAACTGTAACAAAAAATTCAAATTGGCTCTGAAACCATAATTTTCTTTATATACATAGACTCCAAAATTTAATCATTTGTGCCTTCTGATAGTAGTAACAGCTTGTGCAATTTTCTTGAAGATCCGTTAATAACTTTTTGAGTTATACTGCTAACAAACGTTATGACAAACATGAGTCAAACATGCAAACGAACATACCGATCTGCACCAAAATTTAAACATTTATGTCTTTTACAATACTAACAACCCCTATAAATTTCATAAAGATTTATTCATTACTTTTTGAGTTATTGTGCTAACAAGCATAAAATTAAAAACAGTGACAAACGAACGAACGAACAAACGGATCATTACCAAAATTTGGTCATTTACTCTTTGTTATATACCTAACAACCAATGTTGACTTCATCAAAATCCATACATAACTTTTTGAGTTATGGCATTGAGAAAAATGAGGCAGACAAACAAGCAAACAAACAAACGGATGGACATATCTTCACCAAAAGTTAATCATCTGTTCCTCCTAACATACCTAACAATCCCTGTAAATTTCATACAAATCGGTTCATAACTTTTTGAGTTATCTTGTGACAGACAAAGAGACAAACAGAAGACAAACACGACGAATACATAACCTTCTTGGCGGAGGTAAATATGTCTAATATTCAACATGATTTAAGACAAAAACAACATAGGTAGGTACTGCACATACTTTCACGGCGTGCAGATACTGCAGTTGTGCGAGAGGAAGAAAAACAGCGAAGACCCTACAACAGACCCTCATCGGACAAGCCCACACTGAAGACATGAAAGTATTGCAGGCAGTGGCAACGAAGTAGCGCCTACAGTAAAAACCTGCGTAATCCTCAACATGCGTGACGCACGGGACACACCAGCAATGACCGCTTGCACAGAACACTATCCAACAGAGTAACGCTAGGTAAGTCACGATGTGTTAATGGATGGCAGACAATGATACACTATAGCGCCAAAATATAATGCGTCACTTCGGCAAGATAACAAATATCAACAGAGAATCTTCACCGCAATAGCGAACAGTAGCAAACTACATGAGAGTTATACAGATGCAGTTACGCACTGCAGACAATGTAGAACCTGCGTAATGTAATGTCAGCTGGGATACTGTCCGTACAGACAGGCCTGCGGTCGGTTAAGTAGTGCAGACAATGGCACAGTAGCGCATACATTAAGAACTCTGGCCAGAAATACGTCATTTAAAGTAGCAAGCATACTCCACCCAGTATAAAACAACTACATTAATAAAGACAGAAATATGTAGTTATGCGCTGCAGACAATGGACACAGTCTATAGCGCATACATTAAGAACTCTGGCCAGAAATACGTCATTTAAAGTAGCAAGCATACTCCACCCAATATAAAACAACTACATTAATAAAGACAGAGATATGTAGTTATGCGCTGCAGACAATGGGCACAGTAGCACAGAGGCTGACCCATACGCACATGCAGATGGCCCATAAGAAGCGAAACCTTTCACTTTCAGTTACTAGGCGTCATGCCGACCGCGCAGCTGCCCAGCGGGTAACCATTTCAGGGTCACGCCTCGTGTGTATGCCACCTGGAATATTTTACACCTAAAAATGCATGGAAATGTCAACAAAACAAGAATATTAACGCGTTGCCCGGGATTTCACGAGGATGCAATACTATTCTTCACACTCTATAAGTACCACATACAGTGCACATGGCGTTCAACCTACTTACTATTTATAGTATCAATGTGAATATTTTAAGGTTGTAGAAAAGTGTATTTCACACGGAATAACATAGATACGCCTAAAATTTGAAAAAATTAACAATATCAGACTAAATGCTAAGTAGCCTATAACACAAATAGTGAGAGGTTTCTAAAAGGAAGTTTGAAATTGAGTACCTACTTTCTGTGATAGGTACACGACTTCAGCGGAAACATTGTACAACACCAACAAAATATACAGTATGTACAAATACGGTACATTAATGCAAGTACAATTTGCGATAAAATCATCCATTGCACAAGAAACAAATAGTGATAAAACTTACGAAGTACTTCACATTTTCTTAAGTGAATTAAGTGACCTCTCCCGTAGATAGAGCAGTTTGAATTTTTTGTTAGACAAACCACGCTATCAGAGGAAGGGTTAATAAGTAAAACATTCCTAATTATTCACTCTTCTTTCGTCATCATCGTACAATGATATAGCGCTTGAAAGTTTGCATTGCGTTTCGGTATTATGAGAGTACAAGCGATCTCATGTAGGTTACGCATATTTGCGATGAACTTGACGAATGGATATACATTCTATAGCTACCTATATGAAATGAAACCTCGTTGTGGACATACCTGGCCAGCATTTCCTCACAAACTGTCTCAATCTGGCAATAGTATTGAGAGATGAAAAGTATAGATAAATTAGACGATACTACTACGTCAGTGCCATCATATAATTATTGAGTGACTTGGTTAAACATTCCGCAACCATGCAGGGCAACGGTGTCTGAAGGAAAGGAAAGATATACCCAATTTTCATTAGAGACACTGGGAGCAGGGACCGTGCAAGCTAAACCATGTGGGACAACAGGAGGAAGAGCACATCAACCACCATCCACAACTTATCCATCTATACACAAAAAAAGTTAGTTCCTCGTATGAATAGCGCTATTACAAATGTTTATGGTCCTTACAGGCTAGCAACGTATCTGCGAGCGACCATTCAAATGCTACCCAAAATGACCGGTTAGCACGCTGGTTTCCATGCTTCAAAATATCCGAATGTTTTGTTGTGTTCCTTCGAACACAACACTGCGCACACCCAAAAATTCGGTAAAATGCTGGCCACCAAGTGAGTCTGTTTAGCAAAGTGCCCGTGGCAAAGTTTTAGACATTTCTTCATAATAGAGTAAATTATGAAGAACTGAGACAGCTGGACACTTTTCTATTGCTTACACAAACTGTGACGCATTCGAACGCTGTGAAGTGGGAGCGTAGGGCAAACTACTTACATGTGAAGCAGGCTTAATACGACCAGACCATGCAGCGTATATGTGATATTAGTCCATCGTGAAGGCGACGACAGAGCAAGCAGCGGTGACTGTGTGCCACAAAAATGTGGTCGAAGGCCACGCACACAAGTGAGTGTTGCCCACACTTGGGCCTATACCGACAGTAGACCTATGCGCGGGCCAGGTGGTCAGCCAGCATACCTGCCGGAGCCTGGCCGTGGTAAGGAGAGGAGGAGGCGCAGGTTCTGTGTACTGCCCGGAGCTCGCGAAAGCAAGGTCAAACGCATTGCAAAGATTGACCAGCGGCTGATTAAACATTCTGAGATTCGCCGAAATGAACCTTGCAGTGGTGTCTGCTGGCGGATAATGAGGACCCGAGACACAGGTACGGCATTAGTGGAGGCAGCAGCAGCATCACTGCCACAGCTGCTAAATGATGATACCAGGCGAAGCGAAGTGGTGATACATGGCGAAAAGAATTGGTGATATATGGCGAAAGTAGATGGTGATGTAAAGCGAAAACAATTGGTGATATAAGGCAAAAGTAGATGGTGATGTAAGGCGAAAACAATTGGTGATATAAGGCGAAAGTAGATGATGATGTAGGGCGAAAACAATTGGTGATACAAGGCGAAAGTAGATGATGATGTAAGGCGAAAACAATTGGTGATATAAGGCGAAAGTAGATGGTGATATAAGGCGAAAACAATTGGTGATATAAGGCGAAAGTAGATGGTGATATAAGGCGAAAACAATTGATGATATAAGGCGAAAGTAGATGGTGATACAAGGCGAAAGTAGATGGTGATACAAGGCGAAAACAAATGGTGATATAAGGCGAAAATAATTGGTGATATAAGGCGAAAATAACTGGTGATATAAAGCGAAAGTAGATGGTGATATAAGGCGAAAACAAATGGTGATACAAGGCAATACTAAATGGTGATACAAGGCGAATACAAATAGTGATACCAGGCGCAGATAAATGGTGATACCAGGCGAAAACAAATGGTTATACCAGGTGAAAACAAATGGTGATACCAGGCGAAAATAAACGGTGATACCAAGCGAAAACAAATGGTGATACCAGGCGAAAACACATGGTGATACCAGGCGAAAACAAATGGTGATACCAGGCAAAAACAAATGGTGATACCAGGCAAAAACAAATGGTGATACCAGGCGAAAACAAATTATTATTATTAAATCACACCTATGGTGATACCAGGCGAAAACAAATGGTATTAGCCTACCAGGCGAAAACAAAGGGTGATACCAGGCGAAAACAAATGGTGATACTAGGCAAAAATAAATGGTGATACCAGGCGAAAACAAATGGTGATACCAGGCGAAAACAAATGGTGATACCAGGCGAAAACAAAGGGTGATACCAGGCGAAAACAAATAGTGTTACCAGGCGAAAACAAATGGTGATACCAGGCGAAAACAAAGGGTGATACCAGGCGAAAACAAATGGTGATACCAGGCGAAAACAAATGGTGTTACCAGGCGAAAACAAATGGTGCTGTAAGACGAGAAGAAGAAAACGGGTAGCGGGGCAATAATACTGGAAACCCCGACAAGGAACATCACCAAGTCAGGAAAGAAGAGATGAACGGAAGAAAGAAAACTGGAACATTACGTAACTGGATGGTAGACGAGGGGGACCGGCGGGAGCCCAATGGGTAAGCGACTCCCCGTCCCCGGAACAGATGGATATTTAATCTAAACCAAAGGGTTATATGAGTACCTATAAGTGACATATACACTGCAGCAACATTAAATAAAAAAGTCTGTGGGCAGTTCTGTAACTGGTGCGTAATATTGTAAAAAATTCTGCCATAGTAACATGGGATTAACACCAGTTATTGCCAGCAGTAGGAAAAAAACGCAGAGGAAAATATTACCCATGATACAAAATTCTTCCAAAAACTGAAGAAAATGCTGGGCAAATCAGACAGGAAGGTAAAATAAATAACTCCACCAGCTTTGACCAATGGTTACTTCCTTATGAATATTGCCTTCGACTTTGACTGCCATAATCTTTCATTTCAGATATAACTTGAAAAGTCGAAATAAGGTCCGCAGAGCTACCGAGGGGTCTCGCATGAGGTGATACAATAAACAAATCCTAACGAGCTCCCACAACGCGTAGGGACACAAAAGGGTACTTGACTTGCGGTTTCAGGAAGCAGTATGCGCGGTCAGGCCTGTGCTAGACCACAACAGCCCATTGTGCACACAGAGAATTAACAGCACAGGCCCCTAACACGACCCAAAAAATCCGCTACATGTCCGTCAACAGCACTAACCTGCATTCAGGGGAGGGTATGGGAGGAATGATAGCACGAGTACAGTAAGCAAAGAATAAATTTTTTCATGGGGTCAACGTACTTCACAATTATACTTGGTTTTAAACTCGCTAACCACTACAATGGCGTAGCGAGAGAAGATACACCTAATATTTAAATGACAAATAATTATAAAATAACAAAAAACGAACCCATGAGCACGGGACTAGAAATATTTAAATGGTAAATAAGTTGGGAAAGAACAGGTAGAGCAGAACTAATTTCGCCAGCAAAAGCAGGAATACGGATGGAAGCATAGTGAGCGCGAAAGAAAGATGTTCCGAAGGCCTCACTAAGGTGATCTACGGGGGTCCATAGAGGTGCAACCTAACAACACATTTTCGCCTCATGGCACCTTTACATCAACAGTATAAATTACCTCTCCTTCCCGCTGCAAAAAAAAAGTCCTACACATAAAGACGGCCAGTTTCAACAAGCTAAATGGAGCACATCACAAGGTAGATTAAAATGGAGAAGGCTCGAGCTCCCCTACCCGGACGAGAACTATCACCACGCTGCACCATTTACAGTTCTGATGTTGGTAATGACAACGAAACGCAGGGGAATGTAAACCAAACAGGATCTGGACTATCACGCGGAGATGCCAGCAAGCAGGAAGTTCCTTGTCGCCTCGTGTTCACATCGTGTTGCCTATAAACACTCGTAACAAAATCATAACATGATTAGTTATGACGGTGACTGACATCAGGCATTGAAGGTTGAAGCCCTTGATTCCCATTGGCAGTGCAGTATTTCCGATTGAGGCCAGCGTGCTCCATGTCAATTCAGTATAAATCACATTTCTCGTACATCGTATATTTTACAGTTACTACTTAACCCTCTCTTTCATAGCGTTGTCCCTGGACATTCCGAATAATGCTATTCCTACGATAAAGAAAGTTTAATTCGCGAAAGAAGAGGTTAGGGACTGAAACGAAAAAACATTCTAAAACTAAGCACGCTTGCAATAGTGACAATGAGACATCCCTGTGGCAGAAGATATAATCAGTGATGAAGAATATACTATCGAACTGCATGCCATGCATTGGCTATACGTACTAAAAACAAAGAATAGCTAATCTTAACCATTCTAGGCTGCTGTTTTTTCAGGTCAATTACATGTGACAAAAACTTGTATGATTATTTGCTGCATACGTTCCCATTCCAACGTTCTAATTTGTTTCAGATCAATGCATTATTTTTCATGCAGGTTTCCCATATGAGATGCCGCAGCAACGCGGAGAGTAGCTATGTGGCATGGATCTCTTCACGAAATATCTTTTTTTCACAGAAAGGAAGTGCATTGCAGTCAGTGCTCTTCTTATCATCATTCGATGAGACGAAACTTTACTTCAGGCACCATGCACAAAGCCAAACACTAAGATATTGCAGTTGCTAGAGTTGCGTTAGCTCTAGTTTAAAAGTCAAACGTCCATTGTGCTAGAACCGTGTCCTATGTCAGTGCTGTTCCATGTCCCACATACATCAAGTGTAAGGGAACACAACAGAAACGGAAGCTCCGGGACATTGCCAAGGGGCGGTAACATCTGCTCGATACGCATACATTAGAGTGTACACTGAGCAGGACGATGGGTTCCTGATTAGTGACAAGCTTAGATGTTGTACTTGCAGGTACAGAGGGCGTGCCGGAGACGCAAGGAACTGATGGTAAGTTCAATAGTATAGGCCAACTATTCCGGGCGAAAAAATAAAGGAACTAGCAGAGAGCATCCTACACTTTTTAAATAAGGTACGTGGAGCGAAACTATAAAAATTTTCCATATGAAAGCCGGTAACGATAGTTGTAGTTGTTTAAATAGGCGCATAACGATGAAAACGGGTTCCTGATAAGCGCATAAAACTTTTTTTTTCCATTAATGACGAGCCAGTAGGAGCTCATCGGAGGCATCAGCCTCAGTTGAACTCAATCATGGGCGTCTTCAGGTCGGCGCGGCGCTTGGTGCAACGACCGGCGGTGGCAGGTGTTGAAAAAATGGACCTTCGATTCTGGTACTGGAAACGTTTTCCAGCTTCGCCACACGAAACTATACAATGGTAATACATAGGAGATTGTGCAGACGCCTAAGTGGACGTCCCCGACTTGATAAGTACCGGTATAGTGACGCATAAATGATAAACTATGATGACGGTAACATTTACCACTGTGTCACAGAGAAGTGACAAACACGCATAAATGCAAAACTAAGTTTTAACCCTTTCTGGAAAATATTATAAGTAAAACCTTAACGAGTCATGATTGTTTATATACCCTGTTAGAGATATGTTTACGGAGATTCTAATACTCCTTATTCCAAGCGAAACCACTGATGTTTTAAAAATTGGAAAAAATAAATAAATAAAAAATAAAATAAATAAACCAAGCAATTACAAGTGTCCAGTTACTGAATGCAACACCACGTGTGTGGTGTATTAATACAAGAGGTGTACCAAAACGACTGCGCTTTGAGTCACGTACAAGAGTGAGGTATTCAGACATGATCAAACTTTACGTTCTCAATACAACACGCTGCCGAGATATACAAGCACTACACGTGGATTCAAGAAAAAAAAAAGACTATTTTTAATGAAATTAACATGACCGGTCCCAAATACAGTACCGTCCAAAACAAGGGGACAAATTCTTAAAAGGGCATAACTTTTTTTGCTAACCATGCCAGGTATTTCTTCTTCTGCACACTATTAGCCAGTAAGACGTTGATTATTGTGTTGAAATTTGAGACATGTATGAAGGATAATGAAAAGTTAAGAACGAAAAGCTTTTCTCTTGAAATTTATAACGTCCTTCAGAAAAGTCATTTTCAAAATGCTGTACCTACAAGACACATTAGTGGGTCCTTCCAATGTTTACTTGAGAAACGACGCTAACTGCAATAACCTGTGACGATGCAGACCCAAACTTCCGTAACAGAATATTCGGTGGACCCAATAGCTGGTCTACGATTCTAGCTTCTGAGGCAGGCAAGAAATCTGATGGGGTTGCTAACCATAAAATAGCACCGGTAACCGAAATACCAGTCGTGAGACATAACTGAGTTGTGTAGCTGTGGTATCTACTGACAGCCACCCAAGTAGCTGAATCCATTCTTCAAGATACGCATCAATATTCACAACATTTTATCGACGCATATAATTTTTTATAGAAAGCAAACATTGGTTGTTTAGTCAAAGCTTTATACAGAAACTTCACTACTACTAATGCAAGCCCCAAGCTTAAACAATGCCAAACAAGAATGAAGTATAGCACATACACACAGAGTATACACATATCCTCTGAAACTAATATCAATAAGCTCACCTAACCCCTTCCTAGTCTCTAGTACGCACATTTATGGAAGTCACAACCAGCCCTATTTCAGCCATGCAAGGACTAATCCCCTAATGCCTCTAGGACCTAATTCGAGTATATCCGTTCAACAGTTGTCTAGTGTTTGTGAGTCATTCATACCAAATTTAACAAGATCTGAAAAACAAGAAGAAGAAATCCCTCAAGGGGTTACGGCACGGCCTAATGTTATAAGACTTAGCTCAGGACTATACAACACGGGTGGCAGCCAGAGAACAGGTATACAGGCCGGCAGAATGCGAGTACTCCAGGAGCAAGGCTGAGGTAAGAGCTCGTGGTTTGCATTCAAGGTACGCGCCTGTCCAAATTAGCGGGCCAAATAAGGAGGGCAAGGCAGCAGAGGCAGTATCGGTGGGCAGGGTGAAGGTCATCCCAACTGGTGGGTACAGGTGCGGGTAGATGCTGCTACTGATAGTGGGTGATGGTGGTCGGCCCGCATGATTGGCTATTGTGGCGGTATCAACACCGATGGCAAGCGATGCATCCAGGGATACTCGTGCTGATAATACACATAGGAATATCAAGGTTACATAATTCATGTCGATGGTACAAGCAAAAATATCCATATCGTTACGCTGAAAAATGGGCACAGCGATCCACAGTTCGTACGGTACTTATTATGCCTGCAGAAATACACATGTTCTCCTACAAAATGCTCATCTCCTCCAGGGTTGCTATCCCAAATTGCGGGACACGTAACCGATGCCGATCTATATATTTTTAAGCAATAAGGCAAGCCAGAAGAAATCGTATCAACTTCTCGTATGAACACTGAAACGACCCGTGAAACAAAGCGAAGGGCAAAGCAAAAAATAAACTTGAAATCCAAGTGTAAATGCAATGGGATAATCAGGGCATAGATGAAAATATCTGAAACAATCAGAAATGAAAAGCTACAAGTCAAGCGAGAGACAGGGTTACACAGCTGTGCAAAAGGCACGCCGAATGCTGACATCTACTGCACACGTACAGTATGCAATGGCGTTAGCAAGGCCATGGGAACTAGACAATATCACGTAAAAAGTTATCAATATTTTATTTTCATAATGGAAGAAACACCGCCTTACGAACCAGGAAGTTTAAAATAGAATTGAAGACAGGATCGCGCATGGCTAAATAACTGATAAGCCAGTAACGATTACAACACAAAAATACTTGACAGGCGATGAAAACGCCGCAACGCTAACATGTGCAGTCCCAGTGTGGCTATTCCTTACCAGTATAAGTAGGACTATATGAACCCGTTAACTCATCCTGTCCCTTTTTTTGCGATGATATGAATACAGGTAGTCCTCGATAGAGCCCTCATACCCCTCTTGTTTTAAACTTCCTGCTAGGTAATCGATACATGTACAGTTTCTTCAGGAGTACTTGTACTGAATACCTGAAAGTAAAACATTTGATACGGATTAATGAAAGATCATAAAACAAGTATGGCCTTCATGCTAGACCACCTGCAGTGCCATTCTGGCGGGAAACATAGCTTTACCATAAACGTTAACGGGATAAAGTAGTTAATGTCATCACCAAGAGGTCGAGTCCCATACTTCCGATCCAGAAACCCTAGCTAAAATACAGCAGCGAGGCATGCAACTCTCTCAGCACGCTACAAAAAAAACCTGCAAATTCACCATTACAATTTTAATTTCTGCTGACTGACATGCAGCCAGTTTACTCGAGCCTGTTACAATCATACTTGGGACTAAAGGAGCAATGACTCGAATATGTAAATACTAATTGGAGATTAATGGCGGTACAATAAAGAGCAACGGTGGCCGAGCATATGCCAATGTATTAACAATGTCATTTGCACCCGTTTCGTGATTAGTTGGACTCGTGCCCTGATGACAGCCAACTGCCGAGGTCGCACGGTACATACAGCTGAGGTAAACATGTCGGTACCTACGCAGGCAAGACACGCTGGGTTGTTACCTGCAACTAGCGCTGGAAGCGGCTCGATATAAGAGCGTCATCTTGTTTTTCCTGCTTTCGCCGCCTCGCAAGCAAACATTTATGGAAGCCGCAGGGGCAGTGGTCCCGACCCATATAATGCAGGCTCTACAGTTAGAGGCTTTATCAGTGATAACAATTATGATATCATTACCTCCGCCAAGGAGGCTATGTTTTCGTCGTGTTTGTCTGTCTTTTTGTCTGTCTGTCACCAAGATAACTCAAAAAGTTATGAACCGATTTGGACGAAATTTACAGGGATTGTTAGATATGTTAGGAGGAACAGATGATTAACTTTTGGTGCAGATACGTCTATCCGTTAGTTTGTCTGCCTCATTTTTCTCAATACCATAACTCAAAAAGTTATGGATGAATTTTTATGAAATTAACACGAGTTGTTAGGAATATAACAGAGTAAATGACTAAACTTTGGTAATGATCAGTTTGTTCGTTCGCTCGTTTGTTACTGTATTTAATTTCATGCTTGTTAGCACAATAACTCAAAAAATAATGAATGAATCTTTATGAAATTTATAGGGGTTGTTAGTAATGTTAAAAGACATAAATGATCAAATTTTGGTGCAGATCGGTTCGTTCGTTTGTATGTTTGACTCATGTTTGTCATAACGTTTGTTAGCAGTATAACTCAAAAAGTTATGA
>LQNS02007215.1:27861421-27891372 GCA_001587735.2 Parhyale hawaiensis | reverse complement strand
TTAAAAGACATAAATGATCAAATTTTGGTGCAGATCGGTTCGTTCGTTTGTATGTTTGACTCATGTTTGTCATAACGTTTGTTAGCAGTATAACTCAAAAAGTTATGAACGGATCTTCAAGAAAATTGTACAAGCAGTTATAACTATCAAAAGGCACAAATGATTAGATTTTGAAGTTTATACAATGAAAATTATGGTTTCAGAGCCAATTTGATCTTTTTTGCTACCGTTACCTCGCATGGCGGAGGTATGCGCTCTCAGAGTGCTCTAGTTTTTGTTTATTATCCTGGTTGAAAAATTCCCATAATTGTTAAGGCCGTTAAAAAAAGAGCGCAGGTCATAGGTGAAAATTATCAAACTAACGGCGGCCGAAGGAGGGCGTCAGGCCAGCAGGAATGCTCCCTAAGCGGACTGCATAACGCGTAAATCTAAATATAATAAACTGCGTTCATAGCACTGCACCCAACTTTATATGTAACACAGATAACCGCAACAGTCACACGGCAGATATGCGGGTACACGGTCAGGCCACACGGTGGTCAGCTGTAACACAGCTGACCGCTGAGGTCAAGCGGGGCAGGTGCGCGTGTCAAGGTCACACGCAGAACAGTACAACACAATTTTTGGTGCGCAGGTATAGGGTGTGTGCGTCATGCTTAGGGAAGAACAAACATGCCAGCAGGAGAAGGTTTGCATATTGTTGTCCCTTCCATATGGGGAGATAGCGAACAGGGACCGCTGTTAGCCACCCCGAGTCTGTCGTTGGTTGCCAGACACAAAAATTCAAATAGGCCAACAGGAAACACAAAGAGAGCACGAGCAAATTATGCTGACGCTATAAGCAGACAAAGCGGCTGTGGTATCATGATTAACACGGGGAACAGCAAAAAATAAAAATACTAATTACAGCTTAGATTGTTCCACGATCAATGGCTGCCAAATGTAACCAACAAGTTCACCTTCATTGCACTGATTCATACTTCAAATTCATCTACATCGATGAAGTCCCGGTACCAAACTTCAATTTCATCTACATTTCTGAAGGACTGGTACTAAACTTCAATTTCATCTATATCGCTGAAGTACTGGTACCAATCTTCAATTTCATCCACAAGGCTGAAGTAAGCGCAGTTTTCAAAAACTCAGGAAGGCCACGAATTCCCATGCATCCGCAACAGATGTTCAAATAAGCACCAAAAAATGGCGAGCGTCAGGGTGCATACGCATTTAGTCCGTGCGCACTCAAGGTTGATAAGCACTGCGGGAGAGGTAAAAGTGAAGTCTGGAGGTGAGATATGGTAGTAGGAATGAGCGCTCGCCTGCTCACCTGTGAGGACTTGCAAGGCAAGAGCAACGAGCAAATTTTTCCATGTCGACGCAAAGTGAAAGACCTGCAAGGGTGCGTCGAAGCTAAGAGCCAGGGCTCAAAGGACACAAGTTTTGTGAGTCAGGTAAAGAGAAAGGAAGTGATGAAGCAAGTGCAGAAGTGAAATCAGTGTGTGTGTAAGATTAAAAGAGGAAGACGTAAGTGAGGAAAGTTCAAAAAAGAAGAATTTTGTTGAGTCAAAGAGGGCAGCCGAAACAAGAGAAAAAGACGTGTTTTACTAAAGGAGAAAAGACTGAGCTTAGTGAGCGAGATGGAAAGAAGAATAATTCTATTTATCAGAGTAAGTCAAAATTTTGATCAAATGCCTTCAGTAGAATAATTTTCAGTGAGAAATCGAAGGCGAATGTAACGTGTATCAGAAGCGGAGAAATAGCATATGATCGTCACAGGAAATTTTGTCGTGCTCAACAATATAAGGAGAATTTTTTTCTGTCAGCCTCTCTTTGAAGGCTGAAATGGCAGCATCAATTTTTGGTGTTCACAGCCAACAACTTTTTTTATTGTTTTTGCTGCTCTGAAAACTTTAGTAGCCTTCCCAATAGTTATGTACTAAAAAATTTCCCTGTTTGTATTGACTTTCTGAAGCTGATATAGAGGTAAGTTACTTCATAAACATAGGGTATTGTTATGAGAAGGTAAAAATAAGCAAAGCAAAAGGCCATGGGCTGTCCATCAAACGACACAAGGAAGTATTTTGTTTACGTTTCAAACAATATCGCTCCTACGCAACTTGAAGAGGTTATATACGTATGTTAAGACATGTGCTGAACGACCGTATTTACAATGCTATGGTTGCGACCAGAACCTATTCTAGGCTTTACTAACCTCTCCTAGATCATAAACGTACCTCATCTAACCCTATTCTAACCACACCTAACGCATGTTGCCCAACCCTAACATACCTTATCTAGGTAACTCTTAACGAGCCTCGTCCAACGCTAACGTTTCAAACATTAATCGGAAAAACAATCGTAAAAACCGTCGTTTTGTAAGACACGTTGCTGTACAAGTGTTCCAGGAGTATGGATGACACCTCGAGACCAAGTTCACGGAAGTTGAACTTCGCACACTGCCCAACAGATGGCGACGAGATGCGTCACGGGAGTACCTACACCCGTGCCGAGGACGAGGTCGGCTGTGTCAGTTCCAGTGATTTTCATATTTGGATAGTCTGCCTGTGCGTCGGTGGGAGGAATGACTAACCAAGTCCGCATACAGACACGCAAGAGATAAATGTATGGAAAATATGAAAGACACACAGTTCAATATCCCGCATGAAAGTAGGTAGTAATTGAGGAAATATGAAATTGACTAGGTAATCTGGAAAGCCTGGATGTTTGAAGTGACTCACCAGTTCAATACACGAGCACGACATATATCGCTGTAATGAAACGTGAAATTTACATATTGGTCTAGAGATGGCGGTGAAGTGTGTTAACAATCATAAACGCAAACTTTTAAACTTGCAATACAAAACAAAATCTTGTTTTTTCCCCTTGAGAATAAAACTATTTAGTCTATACCGCAGGTACCACACATAATGTACCATGCATTGAATGGTAACGTAACGTTGGCACGCTTGGTGTGTTAAATAACACTGGGAAACAAGCCATCATTTGCTGCTGGCATTAATCCTTTCAACTTTATATCCATCAGTTCCCACATTCGAAAAACAATTTTTGTCTATCACGTCCACTTTCAGGCAATCGCGTCCTGTTTCTTGTACTTCATCAGTGCTATTCCTAGCGATTGCCCACTGGGAACAATTCTCAGACGAGTCCTATAATGGTAGTCCTACGAGAACGTTAGTACGAATATCTGTTAGTACCTGATGTACTACTAACGCGATTCCAGCTGCAGATCCAAAATCAGCGTCCAAGACTGACAGAGAATCAGTGGCCTAATTGAGGCAATGGGGAAAATGTAAAAATTTCTTGCCCAGTGCAAGCAGCACAGAAATTAAACGCTATAGGAAATACAAACGTCACAAACTTCAGTACATGGCTCTAATGAGAGTTGTTATTGGGGACCCGTGGTGAACACGTTAGGCCGGGTATAATGCAGAATTTCCGGGGGAATTTAAGCTAGCCAGATATTGGTGCAGGGTGAGTAGAACGAAAAATTAACAAAAATGCTTAGGCTCACCAATAGAATTACCATATCTGTGAAACCGAGAATACATGAACGTCTGCAACTCGTCACCATGGATGAAGAGTAGGTCGTGTCACGACCGACAGCGCGTGATGAAGGCAACCTTGGCATGCTGCATGGATGCGACGAAGAGTCCGCCGGAAATGTGCAGGCCTACAGACGAGACACCTGCACTGATGCTGCAATGCAAGGAAATGCAAACTTTGCACCTTAAGGTCACCAGAAGTTGGTGAGATGGATAGCTAACGTGGCCAGCATGTAGCGGGATGACTAGCTGCAATGAAGAATTAGGTCAAAAGTGCGGTGTGCATACATGGTGACTGGACACAGTGACTCAATTATCAACATTTCTCCAAGTATTCAAAAATAAAGACATGGGTACATTCAATGAATTTATGCTGTTGTTGAATACAAGTTTACCGAGTGCCCTTACTACAAATGAAACAGTGGATCTATCGAGATATTCTCACGACTGCTCGCGGATACCCACAACCCACAGCATAGCACAAGCTCCACGACAATAGTGAGAGGCGCGAAACCGCGAACAGACATTTTCGCTAGGCGCGAACACACGAGTATAGCAGACACAATCGCCCATACAGTTCTCGCTTTCGCTTCTCTACAGCGAGCCAAGTCCTCGATACACCGGTAATCTACTCTTCACTCCAGAGAACACATATAGATATCCTGAAAGTAAAAAAAAAAATTCATCCCAAGTAATAAAAAAATTGCATAAAACAAGTAAAAATTTTTCATCCTAAGTAATAAAAAATTGCATAAATGACAGTCGGTTGAAACTATATCGCGGACTATTTGTAAATGCAAACCGACTTCACATCCTGACCACCATATATGGCGGGACAGGCAGACACCACGACCGTGACTGCATAATGTAGACCGTCTCGGCAGGATGAGGGTAATGGAGACTTGCTCGGAAATCGAGGCTTGGACAAACGAGCGAACGCCGATGACGCAATGCAAGCTTTACGTTGTTTGGGGGCCGGTGGTCTACCACCACTCTACGCGATGCCGCCTCTCGCGCTGGTCCGACTCCTGTCGGTGCGACTACTGGGCCTTTTTCGGTCGTACTTCGCAGGGTTCGCCGAAGAGGCGTGAAAACAATGCGCTGGTGCAGGCACTCCGGGAAGAGTTTGCGAGTGAGGTCAGGTGGTGCTTTTTCCCACAAAAAAATGCAAACGCCCGTAAATTTCGCCGTCGTTTCAGTTGAGCATTGCTTGCATTACAGCAGAAATGGATATATATACCGTATATAGACAATAGCTAGTACTTTAACTGTAGCCAAAGGCGTTACGCAGGGTGTCACTTTGCAGCCGTTTAGAAGAAAAGCATGGCTTTAAGCGTCCTGAAGTTCAGGTACTACAGTGATTGAACAAAGGGACAAGAAAGGGTCGGACTGCAAAATTTCCCCCAAAAATGTATTACTTCCTGCTCCCGTCGTAAACCAACACCCATATATGGATTGCAAGAACACATTTTATTCTACTCAACACGGGTCAAATTCACGCGGGGAACCGTGGATTTAGTTCAGACTAAAGCCCAATGAAACGACAGTTTTCTCTACGAATTGTTTACTGTTCATGGATCTCCCAGTGAAATACGGTAGTGTACTACATTAAAAGTCACTTCTTCCGCCTGAATTTTCTTGTGTTGCGCCAAATTGAACAACACGGGCAGACATTGTAAACAGTTGCGGACTATCACTACATATAATACAATACGGGCCCAGTCAAACATGCAGGGGAGACAACTTGTCCAGCCGCTCCAGCGGCACACCCTCGGACCATCACCACCGGACCAGCGACAGTCACGGGCAGAAGTATAGAGGCGCTAGACGAGAAAGCGGCGGCCCGGCGGAGGTGGTCACCGCAAACAACCCCCAAATTACGACCCGCGCTTATCGTCAATATCACACACCGCGCGCCAAGTTAACAAGTCCGCCGACAATGAGGACAGCGAAACACCAGTGGCGCGCCGAAACACGAGCGAGCCAACAAGAAAGTAAGTCAGCAACAGTTCTGTTAACGAGCGGTTCGGCATGAAAGCTTGCGCGGCGCGTACAACGAACCAATTGCAGGGCAGGCAGGGCGGTGCGTGTCGTGGGGGTCGGTGATCCGTCCGGTCGGGGAGCGGCCGGCCGGCTGTCCAGCATAGAGTGAAGACCAAATACGTGAAATGTACAGAATATTTTGGCCATTTTGGAACCGTAAATTATTACATCGGTGATCCGTCCGGTCGGGGATCGGCCGGCTGTCCAGCATAGAGTGAAGACCAAATACGTGAAATGTACAGAATATTTTGGCAATTTTGAACCGTAAATTATTACATCGGTGATCCGTCCGATCGGGGAGCGACCGACCGGCCGGCAGTCCCGCGTAGAGTGATGACCAAATACGTGAAATTCATCGATTATTTTGCCAATTTGTAATCGTATATTATATCGGACTGATTGGCATTCTTGCCGCCATCGTTTGTGCCGTAAAATTACTTTAAAAGCAACATTATCAAACGATCCTACCTGAGGATATTGGACTCCAAATGGCTAGCCCGTAACGCTCACGAAAACCACTTGGCCAAGGCGCGAAATTTAAGAAAGCTGTATCTTAATGGCGACGTTGAAAGGGTCAAGTAATCCACATCCCTTCATTGAGAACCAGCACTACAAGGAGCTATTTGAGCGTTCACGATGCCCCGTAGTTCTAGCAAGCATGAAAATAATGCCTACAGCGACTGAGGTGGTGCAAGAAAACATACAAATATTCCAGGCGATGACTTTGAGGCAATCGCAAACGACGAGAAGATCATGACAACCAACATACACAAAAAGCAAGACGCTTAATTTCAGCACCTGAATAGGACATACTATTAAGATACACACAACGATACAACTATTATTACAGTCAGCTGAGGCGAAGTATATGAGAGGCAGTTAAGGCGAAAGAGATGGAGTTGTGTGTCCCCGACACGCGCGAAATGTCTGTTTGAGATGCTCGATGCCGGCAAGACAGTTTATTATTGCGTGAGGTTGTATTACGAACTGGGTTGTGTATTTCTGCGAGGACATTGGGTATGAAATTACAAGCAAAGACTTGCGATAATTCCGCATATTTAGAGTGTTATTTTTCACCCACGCCCCGACCGCTAATATGGCTATACGACTTGGGAAAATGTTCTTCTGACAACGAAAGCGTAACGTGGCAACGAATGGATGGGTGGATGGATTCACGATCAGAACAACATTTATGCAGAATAAAGTCAGAGAGTTACCAGCAACGCAAAGGCATCAAAATTGAAGAACAGTGCTGTTGCTACACACAAAATGCAGACAGGAAAGAGATCATGTACAAGAAAATGACAACTCTTGCCAATAGGTGCAAAATACCCAGTATAACAGACGATAAACTAATACATCACCCGTTGATTGTGACTTTACGGGATGTACTTCGGGTCTTCTTCGGTCCCGGGCCATGCTGGAAGATTTAGGAAAAAAAAAAAAAATTCACCCCCGGGCTACGCTGAGGCACCGCCCACTTGACGGTACACGAAATGTAAGGAGATAATATGCATGGCGGGTCAGTCGCGACAGCATAGGTACACAAAATATGGAAAGGCATCCCTCCTGAACGATTTAACTGCTAACCCAATTACCGTCAAGTTTGGTGAGTTCCATAATGCTGTTCCAAGACCGTTTTTCTGCGGCCTGGTACAGGGTTAACCCTTTCTCTCGTGGTGTCGCGTCTGTGCAACATTGCAAATAGGGTTATTCCCAAGGGAAAAGTAGATTACGTTATGAAAGAAATGGTTAAGTAAATTAGAAAATATCCCTCACTTTTCACAGATATAAGTGCATTTTCATTAAACAGAAGTGGTTTCGTTCAAATGAATCTAGTACAATAGGATTGTCCTCAATACAATTGGATTTCAACAATAACTAAATTTCCATTCAGAGCGACTATATATTTTGTTGAAAAGCAACTGGATTTCGTTTCAAAGCGACATTTCGTTGCAATGAAACAGGATGATTTCATTCGAACACAACGGTATTTTTTCCGCATACAATTAGACCAGTGCTTCCCAAAGTTCAGTTTTCTACGGACCCTCTGTGAAATCGCCCTGAAGCACACGGACCCCCGCCATCAGCTTAGTATACTACGTACTGAATGAGTATCGTAGATGTCGACGACTTCCCGGCAATCGCATTTCAATTAATACAGAACGGCAGTTGCATAACAACATCCGCTAAACATACAATTATTGTCACAGTCGCGTGATATTCCAGCTCAGCCCATTATTCACATAGAGCGAGTTTTCACCGTTAACTCTCTTGAATTTATTTGGACTCGCCCAAAATGATTATTTGCATTGAATAATGCTTAATATAAGCTGTTCTCGTCGTTTTTGAAAAAGAAAAAGCTAAGTTTTTGTAACCGAGCAAAAGCATTTAGGGGTAACTATGCCATTGTTAAAATTTTTCAATTTTAAACTCACACTTTTCCCCTTATAACATTAAAATATTCTCTAATTTTTTCGTCTATGGGAAAAAATTTATGTCATATCGCAACAAAAGCTTTAAGCGTTATGAACCAAGAGGGGGCGGCGCGTGAACCACAGGGGGTCCGTAGGTCCATATGCACCCCTAATGGGAAACACTGAATTAGACTGTAGCTGCTCATGCTACAGAATTTCGTTCACGCACCAACTGATATCGCCTAACTACAGCGGGATTGGGTCCACACGCACACCAAGCGCTTGCATAACTTGCAGTCCAAAAAAAAAAAAAATGCATGCACAAAGCACAGGACACACGCACTGCAGCACACCCGGCAAATTGCCGCCCTCAACACATCTCTACGGAAGTGCCCACTTGAAATGGAACAGAGCACATGGGCCCGTCACGCGCCGCATTCTTATCGACCCGTCCGCTTTTTTCGAAGCAACAATGGAAGGAAAGGAAGGCTTTTACGGGACGCTCGGTATCCCCGCAATTTTGTAAAAGACTTTAAATGAGTCGTTTAGGGTTAACGCATTTCTGCGAATAACCCTGGAATCTAGCGAACTGAGCTACACATCAATGAATGCAAAGGAGTGTAGTGAATAACAAATCGGAGAACTTCTGCAATCCTCAACTCTCTCATTTTCGTCGATATTTTTTCATTTATCATCACTGCTATTTATGTTCCCACTTTTCACTATGGTACAGAAACGTTATCAATAATGCCACTTTCTCTATTATTGTTATTTTAACCCAAACGCTTCTTTATTCACTATAGTTCGTACAATGCTAATTGCATTTAACAATTCTCGCTCATTCCTCGCCTACCAGTCGGTACAGTGAACTATTACCGACTTGAGCTAGCACCTATAGCTCATCTTCCAGTGTAGTGATGTACTACTAACTCGCTATTCAACCACAATTTTGAGGAAGATCACCCTATTGCGTTCTCCCATGTTACACAATATAACAATCTTATGGTATTTTCTTTCACAGTGACTGCATAAAGCCTTATCATCCTAGTAAGGCTGCATATTGACCCAACAGCCACATGTGCATGGCTTGGAGCTAACAGCGACGCCTGAACTTATCAGAAGCGAAAGTGGTTCGAGCTAAGGTAAGACATAAGCGCAAGTAACCACGCAGCCATATATAACACCGGAGGAAGTGTATGGCTCCCGACCACCGCATATACGGCAAGCTACAGCCATCATGCAAGTTTGCATTACACTGGCCTGAAGAGAAAAATTTGAAGGGTCACCTTACGCACCTCCGAAAGCGAATATTTTCTTCATTGAATTGATGCAGTGAGTAGTCTACACCTCATTTGGCGTACTACCGACGCTTCGAAGAAAACGAGGTAGGAACAAGCACATATATAGAAAGAAACGTGGAAGCCTTGCGCGAGGGCGTTTTCAAACAGAATGAACGTGCACGAGTACACCAAGCAGAGAAAGGACGGACAGAAAAAAGAACGTTAGAGGTAAGAAATAGCAAAGAAGCACATTGGGCACGAAAGAAGGATACTCCAAAGGCCTCGCTGAGACAAAAGAAGTCTATGGGATCCTCTAGAGCGACGGCTCCCTTGGCATGGTATACTTAAGAGGGGCAAATATACATAGAAAAGTCCCACTTCCCATAGCCTATTCTATGTTTTACAAAGAATTGAGGATTACTACTCCGTCCGTCTCATGCGCAGACCCCCCCCCCCCCCCTTCCCCCCCCCCCCCAAGCTTTCAAGCCGACTTGGCGCATAGACGGGGAATTGCGAAGGGCCAGAAAATGCCCCCCACCCCACGCCAATGCAAGGTTACAGTCCCTATTCCTGGTAGGGCAAGAGTCCAAGGAACCGAGGGGAAGCATATGTAGCCTCCAGTCCACAGGCCTCAATGCACAGGACTAACGTGGAGAACTGGCTAGCCATCTTCACCGCACGCAGCTCCTTACGCCCGCAAGGCCGCTTCAAACGTGCGTTTTTAAACCCCGCGGCAAAGAAAACGCGTCACAATTAAGCTTAGCTTACAATTGTTTCAAATGAAACCTTTCACACTTGCGATATTTATACCGCAGCGTTTTTTCACCGCAACCTGGCTCAGGCTCTTGCTAAAAATTTCATCAATTATTTAAAATGATTGATTGATTGTTAGCTAATCATTCCTGATAAATGCTAAGTCAGTGGATTCGGAATTATTAAGTGTTGAAACTAAGATATTGATGTTGTGAGCTTATTTTATATAGGCTATACATATACCCTATTTACAAATTTTTGCCGGGGCGTTTAAAAAATGCAAGTGCGAAGCGGCTCTAATAGTTTGCTTAGCTAACTACGCACCTAGTTTGAACCTCCCTATGCCACAGTGCTCAATATAATCTACAACGAGGAAGGCAGAATTGAGTTTGAGAAGATAAAGTGAAACGAACCCATGGAAGAAAGAAAAAACCTGAAATGGAAACGGCAGCAAAAAACGGAACACGAAGCACGGGCTCCAGGCGCCATGCCTCTTTCCTAAACTGAGGGATTCAAAATTTTACAGCGAAGGCAGGTCCAGGTTTTGTTTTGTTGTTTATTTTATTTGTTTATTCATTTTTTGTTCACTAGCGATAGGACAACACTTTCAAATGCTAGACTAAAGAGACGGCTTTGAGCAGTCTCATTTCATGTTATGAACAAACAGCGAACGATTTTCGAAAAGAAACGATTTTCGAAAAGAAACGATTTTCGAAAAGAAACGCTTTTCGCAGCAGACTGTTGACAGTCAATATCCAATCGCCAAATTTCATCACAAAGTTAACGCTAAATCTGACAGTGAATGTCCATCCAAAGTACTGTGCTGAATATTCAGAAGGTGGAATTTCATCAGCATTACATTAGTCCGGCCAAACACTACAACACACATCAATGATGTACCTGTCCTGCAATTGCGCATGAACCTGTGAACTTTGCTAAAGAAGGAGTTTTCGACGCTCAATATAAAAGTGGAGTGGTGATGCTTCGTGTAAATGATGTGATGCGGTTGTAATGAATTTCTAATTAAACACATATTATAACTTCCAATGCTATACTAAGATTATGTGACACGTAAGTCAAACAATTAGAATTAGCAAGAATATTTAGTTTTACATAATGTAACATGCAGTCCCTCGCAAGAAACGTTTTCCACTATTATTAACACTATACTATAAATGAGTGAATACAAACAATTGTTATCCAGTATTATCGCACTAATATGAAAGGTAGGTAGTATTCGCTTTGGCACAAAATAGCCAGTGAGAATACAAAACAAGACAATGTTTGCCAACAGTATATAAGTATGTACCGCACACGAAATTCTACTCTTCATAATACACATCAGCTATGGACTCATAGAGCAAGCACATAAAAGAGCAAATACTTAGCATACAAATCAGCGGCGAACTAGGAGTAGACTCCTGATAAAACTAAACAAATTGCATATTTAGGAGCTACAATACGCAGTACTTCGGATAAAACAAGAACAGTTCATTATACAAATCAGAGGATCATTTAGACGATCGTAATTACATGGAGGCAGTAGGAGTACCGGAGCCTGAGAGTCAATATTAGCACAGGAGCGGCCTATAGGTCGGCGGCCCACGCAGTCTGGTCGCCAGAAAAACAACGCCCAATTTGGGTATTATTTGCTCCCTAGTTCCTGTCCTTAACGAGTATTATGCTGATGGAACGGCGCCGGGGCATGATGAAATGGCTGTGTCTCTGATACGCTGTGCTTCGATATTACAGCATGACGACGATGAACTGTAGGCAAGTATGATGAGCTCTGTTTCTATCGACGAGTCACTCGGTATTACGGAAAAGTGTTGGAGATAAGGATTGTTTGGAGGTCGAGAGGATGAGCGTTAAAACAAAAATTGAATATTAAATAGTTTAAGCCTCCGTTGCCACTACAAAGGCGATTTAATACAGAAAGAAATGAGGGACATGTAAGACGCCGGTAAAAACGTGGAGCCCATGGACGAGGGTTTTCCCACACAGGGTCTCCGCGCATGGGAAAAGCAAGTCGAAAAAGAAGAACAGCAGAATACAAAGTAATACGCATGAGTATGTAAATGGAAGAAACCCAAGGAAGTGAAGTGGGTGCGAAGAAAGACGTAGTAATGACCAAGCTACGGCGCTACTCCCCATAACATAGAATGGGCGAACCTACCCAAGTTAACCTTATGGCCTGAGGGAGCATACCAACGAAATGAATTAGCTTTATTTCACGCCAATACAATTTGGATTAATAGGAAGTGCTCAGAAATATGATTTACTGATTACAGCTGCTCAGGCTGCGACCACTCGTGAAATGACTGTGTTTATAGTACTCTTGTTTTCAACAACGAACTGCTTTGTCTCGACGGCATGGATTGCTAGATGCGGAAGGAAGATCTACATGCGTGGGGAACCGACGGTGTCTCCATGACACGCGATATTACAGAAGCTGTTCATCGCAAATAAAGAACGATAGCATATGGTGCTGATGAACAACTTGAAACAAAAGCACACACTATGCGTGCGCGTTTGATACTCAACAAAAATTCGGCGAATCTCGCGAAGGGTAGGCTATGAGGATGTTAGGGAATTAAACTTTAGTGAGAGGAATTAATGAAGCACGAGCGTAAAGGGTCAAGCTGGAAGTAAAGCACGCTGGTAACTGAGACAGTCGGCACACATAGCCCGGCCGGACGTTCCCGGATCGTCTCAATAACACGCCTGGATAGGTGCATGCGTGGGCAAAGTCAGGGTCACGGTCAATAAAAGGTCCGACTGTGGGTGTTTCTTTATCATTCACAAGCGTACAGTGAAGTGACAGCGAAATGACGTAGCAGATCATGCAAGGCTTCGGGTAAGTTGGTCATGCTGCACAGGAAGCCAATCGTCGCATGGTAGGTGAGTCTGCTGCCCTGATAAGAACTCTTCTGGATTTTCATCACTGACAACTGAGCAAGTACCTTACATGGGAAATAGACACTTGACTTTAAGTAAGGTGGGAGTTTGTCAAAGTGGTGATTTTGAGGTATTAGAAGCAGTGGAATCACACACAGGCCGACTAAAATTGCCAGCTTCCACTTTTATTTGCACAATATTTGGACAATCATTTTCAGGTATGCCATCTTGGAAACGACAAAGGGACTATAAATGGGACTTTGACGCGAATATGGTGAACGGGTGCACGGGGGCAAAAGAATACGTTATAAGCGACTGTGGTACATTATCACACTAGATACAGTTCGACACACCCACCACCTGGCATGTGTATAGCTCTCTTTCAAAGCCGCTCTTCTACGGACGCTGTGAACATAAAAAAATAATAAAATAAGGGAGCGACTAACTTTTCAGAATAGCTTCCTGTCAGTTATTGTCAGCGAAACAGAATAGTGCTGCATTACAGCTCCTAGCAAAAAAAAACCGGCCTAAAAATTATGCGACGAACACGTGGATATTTTTTCAACCGAACCACGTATATTATACAGTGTAACTAATTACCCATACATGCGGTAAATCAAATTCAAATGCATGTGCCATACGTTTTTTAGTACCAACCAATCTCAAAAATTAATCTTTCGATATATGGAATAGAATTATAGCGCCCAGCAATAGGCGCGGTAGCGGCCAGCTTTTTTGGATGAGATGTCCGTTGAGGCCAAATATTATTGCAAGTCTTTAGAACACAAAACTCCTCTCGACTCGGACAACGCCGGCGAGGAAATATTGCGACTCCTCGCTGTCCTAAGCGAGTTTTAAATCTGTAACAGCGTCGGCTAAACCAGAAGAGTTGTGGCTATGATTGTTTTATTTGGAAAACCTGGTCGCCCAGCTGATATCAGAGCCTGATGGTTCAGAGAGGAAAATAGGCTGGTCATAAATACACCTTATAATCAAAGTTATAACACCATTTTACCCCGACCGTATAGCTAGTATATAAACCGTTGCTCTTGGATACAGCCTTTACAGAACAGAAGGAAATGTATACAATACAAGCGTTCTTTCGCTTCGAAGAAACAAGCAAGTATAGTAATCACTGAAACTCTGACAAGACGAAGTTAAAGTTAAGCTTCTGACATACAACCCTTCCGAAATTCAAGGTCGCCACAGGAGCCAAAACCGCACGTAATCCAGCTTCCGCACGGCGCCGCAGCAGTCTTAATTTTGTTAGGGAAACTACTTTAAAGAAAAGCCATTAAATAGAGGTAACTGAAAACAGAAGCTCAATTTAAAATATTACGTTCAAAACCGGTTCCACAATTGGAATTAATCGGTAATGCTGTACATAGGTAACGTACGGTAAATTCAACTTCGATTTCTTAAACGAAGCATTGAGATCCCTGAAATTACACGCCAGCTGTAGAAAAATCAAGTTTTAATTGCCTCATAATCAACTTCTAGCATTCTACATGAACTTTGCAGCACGTTATATTAATTGTGATGGATAAAACTCCGACGGCTCTAACTTAAGCTACAGTACTTTCCAATTAAATCACTTCAACTTCGAAAATGGCAGCGTGTATAATGCACAATAGATGCAGACACACAGTGCACGTCCTATCAACCTTCCAAGTGTTAAGAGAATAAAACGAAGGCGTCGCTGCCCATGCAGGCAACCCACCGAGAATCACGCGCTCCACCGCCTACGCAGGACGGGTCCAGCACCAGTCGGACGGAGGTCACCGTGCATGGGTGCAAGGAAATGGACGCGTGGTGGTGAAGTCCCACAGCACTGGTCAGTGCAAGGGTGAGAAATTAGAGCAGCTGGAGTCCAGGAAGAAGCAATAAGCGCGGTGAAATACTTATGGAAGCCATGAGGTCATACAGCATGGGTCAGACAAAACTAACAGGAATAAGACATGAACAACAGGAATGGCGCAGACTCGAGAAGGAAATGAGCACATTGGAAAACATTGGTGCTAGCGGCGACATGACAGATATAGTTAGGCAGTTTAAGCCTCCGTTTCCGAGCAGAACTATATCACAGAGGAAAGAGCAAGGGACAAATAGTATGAGAAAAAAACGGGAAACCCATGCACAATGGTGTTCCCACATCAGGATCAACGCGCATGGGAACAGAAAGTCGGGAAAGAAGAGGAAGAACAGAATAAAGCATGGGCAAGTATGAGTATGAGATCAGGAAGGAAGCAAAGTGGGCACGAAACAGATACGTCCCGAAGGCCTAGCTAATGGCTGAGGTAACCTACTCGGGCCCCCTGAGGTCGCCGGGCCCAATAGCATAGGATGGACGAACCTAAACTAACCTAACCTTATGGCCCATCCTACGCCCTCTGAAGGGGTAGCAAGGACACGACACAGCACAGTACGGGACAAAGAAACAGTGAAAATTGGAGTAACTGAATCGTGAGAGAGCACGCGCAATGCCACTGATAGCAGGGGCCTTCAACTCAGGCTGCATATTTTAAGTTCTTTTGAAGTTCTAAAGCTTTAAAATAGAGTTGAGACTGCAGCCTTTTTTGTTGTCAGGAAAGTTACGGCTATGTTGTCAACAGTCTGTCTCTTCCACTGTTATCAGGATAATTTATTCAGAAAAGTACAGCTTCGGTTTACTGAAACTCAGTTCAGTAAATCTACGCTCATAAAACTTGGGAAACGCTCAAAATGCTCTACCAAACAGCGGAACCACTGTCATTACAGTATCAACAAGAACATCGCAAATGAGTGTTGATAATTCTTTACGAGTCAACTACACTAAATTATATGGATCAAACAAGTCATTCAGCGTTGTAACAAGCGGATGTAATACATCAGTCTTATAATTACATCACGGGGAAAAGTTAAATTATAATCTGAAGCAAGCCACTGTGGGAGACATTGATGAACACTCGTCATGTTACAGTCGCAGCAACGTTATTCGAATCACCAACACACGGCCTTTATAAAGTACGTTTGAAACCGTACTTTCCCCGAGAGAAACCGAGGTCGTATTTGGTTATAATACGAATACCAGCATAGATTATGGTGCATACTACCAGCCTCTTGAAATCATCAAATCCTCCCGATTAAGTTGTAAATAAGAATAGAAGGGAAGAGTTCGTTGCAAACAAACTGAATTTTAGAGAAACTTTTGGGTGCAGGGAGTGTGAGTCAAGCACCCGCTAGGTAATCACAGTGCGCGACAGCTATATGTTCTGAAAGAAACGCAATGCTACGGGAGATGGCTGCTAGGAGTCTACGGCCCACATATGCCGGTCACAGGGGTCAGAGTCGTTCTATGCCTACCGATTCCGAACCGCTGGTGGGAATAGAACTACTTGAAATACGAGTCCTCTCTTTCAGCAGGAAAGGGACATGTCCACACACGACCACTAGAGCGCCCGGATAGAAAAAGAAGAACCAGCGCACCGCAGCGCACGGAAGAAATAAATGACGTCTGACAGGCACCTAACGACGTGTGGGCGAAGTGACCAGTGAAGAGGTGCAGCACAAATCAGCATATCTAGGGATTTGTGCAGCAGCTCTCACCAAAGTTGGAAAAACACGTGGCATTACAAAAGAATTGACTCGTCGTAAAATACCTAGCTATATGGGTAAGCTTGTTCCTAATAGCTAACGAAAAATGAAGAATTGAAAGGTTTAAGATTCATGCATGAAACAACAGTTTGGAAGAAAATGGCTATATTTCAGCAATTGCCATTTCAATGATCAGAAACTACAACCAAAAAATTATTCATTCGTGAAAAAAATATGCTAAGCAGTTAAATTTAGAAACGGCTGTAGCCTAAAAATTACTTAAAAAATGCAAGGTGGATGACGCCGAAGGTGAGTGAGTAACAAGCTCATAGATGATGGGAGGATGATTCACAAGGTTGAAAGTGAGTCAGAATTAGCATCACGAGTACTGCAATGATTAGATTTACATGCGTGTCAAAGTTATAGAAACTGGAGACCGAGCTAGGTAGAGAGAAAAATAATATTTAACACTTTCAGAAAAATGGTAAATATAACAGGACGTTAGCGATAGTCAATTCCTAAATGATATGCTATTAAGCACAATTGCTGAGAACAAGAACGAGTAAAAATCAAAGGCGAACGAGCAAGTTTGCGCTGACAAAATTCGATTAACTTGGTCAATAAGCGCCGCAGCAAGTTTAACACGATGTAATTACACTGCATTGCAACGACAGCCTGCGCTGCCCATGCTTGCTCTACAATGAAGATGAACATAAAGTAAATAAAAACGTAGTTAAGCGTCAATTCGTTGATGAAAAAAATATGGTTTAGAAAGATGACGCGATTCAATTTTAGTTCACTAGGTCTATACTGCACGGAGATATTGATGCAAGGGAGCTCAAATACAAGTTCATTTTAGTGGTTAACAAACGCGGGACAACGTTCACTATAGAATACAATTACAGCTCACTTCAGCCTCCATTAGCACTGCATGTGCATTGCAAACATATAACATGGAGTATATAGAGGCATTTGTGAGTACGCGCATAAAAAGCAGTTACAGTTCACTCTAGCACAACTAGGTATAGTTCATCCATGTCGAACATAGGAATTGAAATGGGGTACGCAAAAACGGAAATATCTGTTTGATTAGTACTATGTGTAGTAACGGCTAATATATTGCACCGTAATAGAAAATTCACTGCAAGCAAAGGGATGCTAATTAACGAACATCGGGTAAGCTTGAGATTACTAACTTCAACACATTTGTAGCTTGTGCCGCGAGCAGAAAACGACATTAGAAAGCAGGAAACGCAAAAAAAAATTTTGTTAATGATATCGCCTGGCAGTAATTTTACGACAATATTGTTGACTGGAAGTAAAGGCAGTGATGCAGCAACAGCAGGACAGTATAAGCACATGTAAATATCTACTCCGTTGATAGGTGCAAAGAGGCGCACAACAATATAGTTCACTAGAAGCTACGCGAGGCTGAGGAGGAGCAGCATGCTGCAGCACAGCTGACGGTACTACGGAACAGGTGCCTGGACACACGCTGCGGCCGTTGCGACATCTGGCACAAAAACGCTCGCTGCAAACTCAAAATACAATGAAAAAATATGGCCAAGGTGAAATGCAGAAGGTGTGGGATGGGGACACCATGCATGAGGCGGCGGTAACTATACACATGGTGGTGGATGAGCATTAATATTGAGAGCCAGTTGGTGCTGGACAGCTGTGGGCTTCTGTGCGTCAGTCAGTACGTGGGCGTTGTAACTGGATACTCTCAGCCATATGGTCTGAACTAGCTAGTTGATAAATAACCATTCACCCATACGTAAATAGGAAACTGAAAATGAGAGTTTGTCACCAGTGGGTGCCGTCCCAATCTCTATAAATGTACCTACTCTGTGCAATGCAGTCCAGCGCATTCATCCAAACATTTCTTGACAATGCGGAAGAAAATAAGACTTAGCTACCGTTGATACATATATCACTGTAACTACTACTTCATATCCGTCTGTCACTGTGTGTTTCAAAACGTATCATAAAAGGTAACCGATAACGTAAGCGAATCCAAGTCTATAGTTATCAAGATGCCTGTTCAATCATTACTGGACATAATCAAGCAGGCGAGGGCTACGGATTGATTTAATAAATAAGTTGGCACGGAAAGTAAGGCCAAATTAGCTGAGAGCCTGACTAAAGCTATACGCTAGACATACAACTGTGGCAATAGGCTATAAGCTGCCTAGTGAAGGGCAGTGTTGAATCCTTAAAAAACGAAACGTGGGCGAGACCCAATAAAGAACTCTCAGCGGCCTATATTGACCACGATATTAAGTGCAATATTGGACCGCTGTGAAAGTCTCTCAGTGCCGTAAGTAGGTGTAAATCACACGCAGGGCAGCCTAGGGCTGCCAGCTATTGAACTTCCTTGATAAGAGCAGTAAAAAAATGGTGGCACTTCATAAGTTAAATTAATTCTTGGTGACCTGAATTAGCAGATTTTTATTAGCTAAAAAAAACACTGCATCGATCGGAAATAATGGATCCTACGGCAATTTACACTAATTAACTGAATATTACGCAAAATATCGATCAATGTCACCGTCACTACGTAAATAACGTTTTATCATACAATCACCGAATCCGAATATAAATCGAGGATTGAGTGTCCACTAAAACACTGAAACAAAAACAAAACTTAAAAATATAAAATAAACTGCCGATAAGGATCTTGTTGCTCATCATCATCATCATCATTACCACACAGACATTATAAACTAAAATGCCTCAATAATTTCATCCTGAAGAAATCAAGAGATCCAGTGCAAAGTCGAACCCGAGTATCTGTCGCATTCGCATATTGAGAAGCATAGTCCATATCCCCATCACCCAATAAATCGGGAATAAAGGGATCACGCGAGTAGCTTTTAAATCAGCCAAAATCGCTCGACAACCGAGCAGGATCCCACACATCCTTATCATCCATCCAAAATCCAGAGATTGGGTATCTGATAATCGTTTCACTGCTTACGGAAACAAAGCAGGATGAGGATGACATAGAGGTCTCTAGTACGCCCCAATTATCGGAGCGAAGAAGCTATTCAAGAGAAAAGCGCCAATAGAGGCGTTCGAGCCCCCACCAAAATCCAGCAAGATGCCGGAGATCCTCAACACCACCCAAAATATCGAGGACGGAGTACCCAATGATGGAACTATCGATAATAGTCCAGAAGCCCCGGAAAATGAAGTATAGGATGCCATGGATTCTCATTAAAGAAGCAGCCAAGAAACTGCTGACAAAGGCCCCGCCATTACACTCAATAATTGGGCTGCAGTATCCCGCAGGACGGAAACAAAGGTGCACTAACAGCCTCGCCATTCCAGATCTGCTGACGTAACGAGGGACGATGAGTCAGCACTTCAGCAAGTAGGTCAACAGCCATCTCCTGCTCGTGAGTGACAGCGAGAGTAAATTTCGGGATGCAACTGCTGCAATTTATAAGTGTGAGATTGCAGTTTGTGGGGGAGCACTGCGTAGCACAGCATTACATACGAGTCGAATAGCAAACAAATATTAGGGAAGAGTGAATATATCCAGTATCGGTACAGCGGATGATTGAGTGAGGGGAGGAGGCATCGAATGAGGTACTATCAGAAACCTTGAGCGGAATTTACCGAATTTCTGCATGATCAATCAGGACCAATTCTTAAAAATAAAACATAAAGGACTTTAAAAGCAATCAAGGGTTCAAAATGGTGATTCATAAATGTCGAAGTTGAGCCCAATTATTTTCAAAATGTGCAAAACTGCGCGGTACACTCAAACGGAACACAATTCTGTGTCTTAGGATAATTCACATCCCAATTTGTGACCAAGCAATCGACGACGTTCGTTGAAATAAAGGTCAGTCTGAACAATACTGGCGATGGCGGCGACAGAACAAACGATCATTAGCTAACGATTGAAATAACAAAAGCAAGACTGCCCTCAGGCGACACTTGGCCGGGAATTCGTCCAGTAAAACAAACTTGACACACCAAAATGTGCAGACGTGGAAACTGCCAAGACAAAGAAAGAAATTGCAAGTGAAACTGCTGGGAAATTTAGGTATTTAAGTTAACATTCCTAACTGACAGCTCCCTAGTCACCGCATTCGCGGCGATCCAAACGAGGGGCGAGGAAGGAACATGAAATTCAAGTCGACCGAGGAACCCACGCATGGCTTCACAAAACAGAAAAAGAGCAGTGAACAAACATCGTCAGAAAGACTTCGAAGAGCAAACCGATAACTATATACACACGAAAGAAAAAGTACCAACGATGGCCTAACTAGAGTCATGGCGCCGTGTATACCAGTAGTTCTCCAAGGGCGGCGTACGTAGCACAGCAGGGTCAATTTGATTCGGAAAAGAATAACTAAATTGCGATAGTACCTACGTCTGTTCCAGAATAAGCCCTTGTGCGCGTTGGTACACATGTAGTGCATATAAAAATGCTTATTTGTAAGTGGTACTAAGTACTGCACAGGTTGTAGCTACAGTGTACTACACTCCTCGTCGCCCAATATAAATAACTCCAGTTCATTAGGTAACTACACATAGGGACACGGATATAGACGTGCACGGGGCACAGCTTAAAAAAAGTTCCCAAAACTAAAATAGTTTGTAAGATGAAAGGGGCAACATATAAGAACTCTAAAACTCTTGTAACAATCGTGCGATGGAAGTTCCACGCCCGTCTGTTCTTGCATGTTTGAGCAATACAGCATTGGTGGTGTCGAGGGGCTCACGCGTCGTGGATTCCCTCGTCGCCTTTAAACGATGTATCTGTCGTATGCTGCGTAAGCCAGTCCGTCCTCTTAGTTCACTTCTTGCATAATCTCGCTTTGCAATAGCTGTTTCGTTTATCTTATGTATTAACTGGATAGCGAGTCTAACTTATGGAAGTATATTTTAGTTCAACAGATTTCTGGCACATTCAGTTCAGTCAACAATACGCACAAAAGGAATGTTGGAACAGAGAAAGCTTGTCAGTGTTGGCAGGAATTTTAAATGTGGTTTCATAACGCAGGTCAGGATGAACGGTCACCTTTAGCTCTGCTGATGCCAAACAGCGCTCGCCGAACCTTTTAGCGAACAGTGCTTGCTGCCCCTTCAGTACGCCAAACAATGCCTAATAATCAGCATATCCATTTAAACAAGGACATCTTGAGGCGCATTTGGAGACGAAATAGGGATCTATGTAAATTCGGACATAAATTACTTCAAGGCATTGGAGGAGACGTCTGAAGCGAGAAAGTCTCTATTCACGGCTGAAACCGTCGTCGCTGTAGAGCTTAAAAACCTGGAACACGTGGGTTCCTGTTGTGGATCAACGCGCACTGTATGAACATGAAAGTATTTCAAAGTAAAGAAAAGGAAGAACATACCAAATTTCCATTAGCAGAAGTATGAAAATAGAAGAAAACAAACAGGGAACGACAGGGAGTTGCCCCGAAGAGCTAGGTAAAGCAAGGGTAATCCAGAATATAATTATGAACGTTCATGTTCGTCTACCCTGTGATCACCAATGGGTCTCCTAGCTGATGGGGGGACTCCTCATACCGTCGCATGTGTGAATTCCACTCAAGTGACTGAACTACCCCGACAGCCAGGAAGTTAAATCTATGTCCCTCAAATACAATACAGTTATCAAATGAGTAGTTGAAATGAGTGAATATATTGAGGCACGACTTAAAACTAAGAAAATTTTTAGCACAAATCGACGAATCACCTGTGACAGAATACGAGGCGTTATTGCTAAAAAGGCGCAAGACACATTTATATACCAATTACAGTTAGCTACAGAGTTAGTCAACATTATATTTCCGAGAACAACTTCGACCAATTTCAGGAGCTAAGAAAACGTAAGCCAAGTCACGCTGTTGTACTGGTCATTGTGGATCATGCGTCAACATTGCGTGGACTCTTATTTGGGTGATTCAGTGAAATAAAAATAAACTTTCAGCAAGAAGACCCCTGAGAGTTGATACAGATCTACGGGGACGGATCCTCAAGCGCTTCGTCAAGTGACGAGTAGCTCAACTTTACAGCTGCAGAGCAAGGATGTACTTCCATTACGGCTAAAATATTAATATATGTATTTCCACTTCAATTCAACAATAGGTACGTATACATAGTCTCTCCCACACAGTTAGCAATACAATGTTCGAAGGTTAATATCAGTGAAAGAAGTAACAAAATCTGAGCACAGGTATCGATACTTCGTCACGGAAGCGCACACTTTCCCAGTACGCAGCAGCATTACGAGGCGCAAGAGAACCCCACACCTGCTGCATGGGACGTCAAAGGAGTGTCGAGAACTAATGACGTACCAATTAATGGGTCAATCAAAGCATGGATGAACACAATAGAAACAATAGAGTGTCTCTGCAATGAGACAAGAACGAACAAACTACCCATATTGAACCAGCTTCGCGAGAGAAGTGTTACCGTCCCTAAAGATAATATATTTAGCTGACTGCGACGCGCTGTAATTAAAAGGATCTGCTAGGTACTGAAGGAGCGACATCGACTGCATAGCCTATCATTAAAAGAAAACTGGGAGTCAAGCTCACTAAACTCGGGGCCTATATGTAAGATGCTTTAGCGGACACAAGGCTAACTATAGTTTACCTGCCTGCAGACAGGGCTGCGGAGTCGAAAGGATTAAGTGTGACTCCGACTCCTGCGTTAAGGAAGTTTGTGACTCCGACACCTGGTCCCCCAATGTCCCCACTTTTCTGAACTCCGACTCGACAACACTACCAGCATATGCAGAGGTGAGCTCAAACTGTAATCTGACTTGGGACAGGAACCTTTATTCTATTGCTGTACCTACATTAATTAAAATCATCAATGTTTTTCATAATTAGATGTATTTACTACTTTATTCTTTCAAACTTCTATTAAATACAGGCCGATATTGAGATTTTAGTTTTTATCGTTTGGCACCATCTACAACTGTAACCAATATTACATTTTGTCGCTCCCTTTCTTCATTACCTACAGCTGCGAATGCTTTATATTATCTGCAGTAATAATATCTGGTACAGAATATTGATGGTCCTAAACTGCTATATTTTTTCTCCACCATGCACGAATGCCATGTTCTTTGGAAGCTTGTTTATGTCCAGCTATATATGTCCCTTACACTTCCTCCAGGTGGCTGGAAGCTAATTTCTCAATTCGAAGAATTAACATACTACCATAAATTTAGAGGAGCGGGGAATAGAGACGCTACTGGACCTGAACAAGTAAGTTCGAATGACTTCAGGAAACAAAGACAAAAGAGGTAAGTACAAAGTAAGATGGCTGAAAATAAATAAATTTGGAGTGAATGGATAGAGGATGGAGTGGTACTCTTGAATAGCCAAAACAAAGCCACGCATGACGTCACAGCTAATGAGAGAAGTCTACCATATCGTTGTAGGAAACCTGCCTAAACGCGATCGGCTGTGACATCACGCGTGGCATGTGTTTCGCCACGTGAAAGTACACTGCTTCCTATTCTACTCGCTTAATATCAAACCGCTGAGGTAATGAGGTCGAAGAGTTCAATGCAATTCGAGACCTAGCGGAAACCCACAACCTACACGACAAGAGTCTGGGAGGCTGGGAGCAGACACTGGGTGCGAGGAGGGGACACACGAGCCCTACACTGTCGTCTATGCAGCGCCACTTTCGCTTCGCTATGGGGGGGGCTGTGAAATAGTTAACTAGCGAAACTTCTCCTTTAGCCACCACACCATCGGTGGGTAAACTGCAACTGCACCTATTCACCTGATAAAGTTTACACTTCTAAAGCTTGACAATCACATGCATCAAGTCGTGTTTGGGTTTGGAAGCAATACAGCAGACTAGTTAATAATCAACCGCTAGCTAACGTTACTGCATATAGTCCATTAGTGCAACACGTAATTGCAACACTATACCACGGCAATTGGGAACACGCCAAGGGTGCCAATATTACCGAGACGTGATAACCAAATGCATGTAACAAATGTACTTAACTCTGTCATTAATGGCATCTCTAAAAGCATGGAACACCAATCTAATTTAGAATATTCTCGGAAGCGAAGGTCTTAACTTTGCTATAGGCTATAGCTCGGAACAAATCGATCGTGTTTCCTGTGACATGAAAATTAGGCAAGGAAAAAACACATAATGTCATCGCCTTCATTTCGATCCTGGAAGATTGAGAACAACGAAACTTTAGCATATCTGTCGACAGCAAACGCAATTTTTCATAAAAGAAAACAAAGGCCTCGGCGACATGCCAGCCGTGTTGTGATGTATCGGGACGGAGCCAAAGACAAAATATGACAAACACTAAGTGAAGTTCTTCAGACCTGAGGAGACCAATCTTTACCAAAGCTGGCGGCAGCATTAGCAATATATCAGATCAGAGCATAAAACAGAACACCTAATGAAGCGATTTAACTTCACGATGCTACATGAAGCATCTCGCCACAGCGCGCTAATATTCCCAAACGGTCACAATTGGTAATATATTAGGACCATATCAGCTCAACAGGCAACAATAGTACACTCGGCCGAGTCATTATCAGGCATATGTACCGTATAAGTACAACCACACCGTATACAGCAGCCGCCTACACCAGAGCAGCATTAGAGCAACCAACACCTCGGGTAGTGTTGGAGCAGCAACGGTTTTCTACGTTACGAGGAGTTTCCGGGATGTTAATTTGCCAGTATTAAGCCAAAAAATAACTTTTTGATGCAGCCTAGAGTGTGTCTCGACAGGGTAAAATTGCATAGGATCACGGTAAACCGAAACTTTTTCCGTACACAGTAGCATCATATCATAGTGTACAAAACCTGATAGAGTTCATCAAACCTAAAGAAACTGATACAGTTTTCCGCCATACATACAGCGCACTTACCTACTTCCAATTTTTAATTACTTATATTCTTAGATTTAAATTGAATTTTTGCACTTCTTAAAAAAGTAAAATTTTCTTAGGAAATTTATTGAAATAAGTTGAAAATTCATATGAACTTTTGTCATCTGATGATATAAATACAAGTAGGCAATACGTAGAGCAGAGCCGTATTAGTCCGTCTATTATGTTGTCCTAATATATATATATACTGAAGTGTACATCATGAGCGGGACATGAACATTCAACTTGTTTCTAAAGCTGGCTTGATATTTCCCCTCGGTACGAAATATTCAAAACGCTCGACTCTGCAGCAATTCCAATCACTGCAAAGAAGAGCGAAATAAATACCGAAAGCATCCCACACAGAGCTTGCGGCCCACGAGTGCATGTAGTGGGCTTGAAATGAGCGTCCCAACACAGTACTGACAAGCAGGATGACTTTAGTCTTTAGCAAACGAGTTTCAACGGGCAGCATTTTTTCTACGCAAGTACAGGCGATCCTCCATTAATGCGACATCCGTTTATGCCATCACCCATTAATGTGGTAAAAATTTTCGTTTCAGGTATTCGAAGAGTGCGACGCTAAATCCCTTAACGTGGTATCATAACGTAACTTTGGAGTTCCGGCACGTGTAACGTGCAATTTAAGCCGGTTACTTCACAGTGGTAAAAAACACCATTCCTTGTATTTGTGAGTAAAATGGCCCCTACTGTAATGAATTCTACAACTGGTAAACATGAACTAAGTATAAAAAAGAAGATGAGCATTTTAATGAATGTGATGAAGGTAAAAAACTGACGCAAAATTCTGTTGCTATCGGAAGGAAACTTAAGATTTACTAGATGACTAAACTGATTTTCTGAGCAGCACCCAGCAGTTCGGAAATTCCAATAATAGCGACTAATATTGGTCCGGAGAGACTATACTAATTGAGGATCGCCAGTACGACGAAATTCGCAGGCTAGACGTCTGATTTATCACTGTGCTACAGCTTGCGTACAAAAATATACAAAAAAAAATCTCACGAGAAGTGGGACGCCAACGCCACCTCAAAGAAACAAAATCTAAAATACATCGAAAACATCAAGCCACACGCTTCACTCAAAAAGTTGACTTACTCAAAAAAAGTGACGCAGAGTACATCCATCCCTTAGTTACAACCTCAAATTTGGTCCATATCACTTCATTACAAAGCAATAGCGACAGAACCACTCTCCTATACAGTAAATCTGAAGTTGAGAACATCAGTTCGTCAAAGCGACCGTAACTCGCCGCCCACCGAACATGTCAATGACACGTTAGGACCCGCCTGGGGCGTGTCGAACCATGTGCACGCACCACTTCAGCGCCCTGCAAGTACCGTCGGCTGCCATGTATGCGTATAACCGAATACCGTGTATGGACACGGGCTGCTCCGTGCATTACAGACCTGCGTTATAAGGACTCGAGAGCGCCATGAAGGCAGACGGTTCGTCTCATGCATGGAAATGCTTGGGGCCTTACTGGCGTGCATGACTACACAGAGACGTGTAGGGTCAAAGTCCTTTGATATGGCAGTGACTGCCTGGTCGACAGGTGCCTATAACCTTCTCAACACTGACACGAATATACGTGCCACTTGAGAAATTAACTCGAATAGGGTGGATATTCATTAGGTAACTACTATAAGAAGATTTAAGCTTCCAAAGTAAGTAATAAGCTCTTCTAAGAGAGGAAAAGGGAAGGGACATATAGTATGTCGATAGAAAAACTGGGAACCCAGGCACGAAGGTGTTCCCACACAGGATCAACGCGTATGAGAACAGCAAGTCGGAAAAGAAGAGGAAGAACAGAATAAAGCATGAGCAAGTAGGCTAGGAGTATGAAAGTGTAATGTAGACATATTTAAATGGGACTTAAAAAATCAATATAGAGTTAAACTTTGAAATGCGGATACGTACATACAGTATATACTTCACAATAATTGAGTTCTTGTTAATAATGTAAGAAGAATAACAATAAAAACTGCTACGCAGTAAGACTCCCTACGAAAAGTGAGGAAAGTATCGGGAATTACGTAGCATAATTCGGGGCTGCTAGTGAGCAGCGATGTTTAAAGGTACAATATATTGTAGCCACTAAAACACAGATAGCCTAAGCCACTCTATTATTACTCACATTCATTACGCCCGGTCCAATAATAGTTTCCTATACAACGAATTATTTCTTACGCAATCTGGAGCGCTACACATTTCGATGCTGTATGCAGCATTGGCATTATCTACAAAAGTGAGGTTTGAATATGGATATTTCTTTCCTCACTTGAATAACACAGAAACTAAAAAAAAAAAAATATGAGAAAGCACTTTACGTAAGTGTGACAACACTATACACTCGCAGGCTCAACTTTTGAGCGGATGTTCAATTCTCACGTCGTACCGATACATGATGAAGGTCAGCAGCATCGATACAGCAGCATAAGCGACATGCGAGCTACACGTCTCTTCATAGCGTTGAATGTGTGACAGTGGCTAAGGCACTACGCAGCCAGAACCGGGGGGGGGGGAATTTTGTACATGAAATACGGAATAAACAAGAAAGCGATAGTGACAAGAAATATGAAACAAGACAGAAATCAATAGGGGCATTTTATACATGATATATGAAACAAAAAGAAATCGTATGCACATTTCATACGTAAAATATGAAACAAAAAAGTCTAGGAATAAACTTGAGGCAAGAGCGACTATTACAGGAGTGTCCCTGCTGCTGCTGCTGCGTACACACAAATAAGGGAGGCAAAGGTCATACTTCTTACGTGTACTCCGTCTTATCGGTCTCTAGTGAAGATAAAATTGCTCACCTCCGCTTATTGTCATGCCTTATTTGCTTGAGATTTAGTGTCTGTCGTCCCAACATTGCTTCTTGTGTTTATTGATGGCAGAACTTGGGGGAAATGCTTCAGCGATACCCGCATGACACTGCCTCCCCCCACTATGTATACATAGACTAGGGTGTATACGATGGAGTGCAACTGAGTCGCAGCTGGTCCCTTAGTCTCAGAATTAGTATTATTAGTGTAATTATGAAATTCCTGGTTGAAACAACTACTTAAGACTCAGGGTTACTGGTCCCTTGACCTTAACCCTAGAACACTAACCATGGGTGAGAGCTACCCGAAGGCAGTGACGTCAGTGGTGTTTCGCATAAAAGCAGTGCAGAGGACAACCCCATCCTCTCAATAGCTTCCGTTCCCAACTTCCCACTGGGGCAGTGTTGGGGAAGGATGTGTCGTTCCGCGCTTCCTGCCTCCCTTTGTGTTAATGGGTGTTTTGGGTACCACATACATACCCATGGTTGGTAATACAGGGTGGTGTGTAAAAATTTGAAACAACAATTCACAAAAAAAAACACATTAAAAAAGAAAAGTTATTCAGAAATGGCCGTCAAACTTCCAAGGCAGCCTCCAAGATCCTGTGGGTCACTGCTGAAGGGGTGCAAGACCTAAGTAACTGCGAATCTGTAGAGAAGAGAGGTGTAAGAAGACCCAGTTTTGAGTTATAGAAAAAATGGCTTTTTTGCACAAAAACTTTTCCGCTAATATAGGTATGGCATCAAATGACTGGTTTGGGTTAAAACTAGATAATTTAAGTCTTCAGGTGCATTTCTACAGAGGTACCTCAATCTCATGTACAGTTGTCATACGTGGTGCAGTGACTAGGACACGAAGCTATGTTGCAGACCACACATCTGAAGCGCGTTTTCTGGATCAAATATTACTGCTATTGAGCTACCCGCCCCTATAGTACATCTGGTAATGTTACGATGTTTGTATCAGAGACCATGGCACGCTGTGTTGTGTGTCCCTCAAAGTCGGACAAGAAAACACGCTTCGAATGTGTGGTCTGCAACATAGCTGTGTATCTTGTCAATGTGTGTCAATTGTATGTGAAATTGAGGTATGTATAGTGATACACTTGAAGGCCTAAACTGCCTTGTTTTAACCCAAAATTGTCAGTTCTTGCCATATTTTTAGATCAAAAATATTTTTGTTTAAAAAAGCCAGTTTTCTACAACTTCCAATTGAGTCTTTTTGCACCTCTCTTCTCTACGGAACCCAAAGCAAAATAGGTCTAGTGACCCCTTCAGAGGTGACCCACAGGACCTTAGAGACTGCCTTGGAAGTTTAAGAGCCATTTGCGATTTTTTTTTCTACAATTTTTGGAGGGAAATTGAGGCCTTTTTCCCAATTTTCATCGTGTATTTTCAAAATATATTTTTCAAGTCAAATTGTAAATTTAAAAATTTCTGCAAAATGTTAATGGATATGATAGTACCTCCATGTCATTTTGTATAAATAAATCTATTTATTACAATTTTTTTTAAATTAGATAGGACATACCCAGGGTTAGTGGTGGTGTGAGTCGCAATTAAGGTTAGTGTCCTGACTTTAAGGTTATGACCAAACTACCTTCTATTTAGACTCCGGAATACTGTTATACCTAAGTGAAGGCATAAAATTCGTCGTGTAATCACTGCCCAGACTGAGG
>LQNS02007215.1:27833203-27861412 GCA_001587735.2 Parhyale hawaiensis | reverse complement strand
ACCTTCTATTTAGACTCCGGAATACTGTTATACCTAAGTGAAGGCATAAAATTCGTCGTGTAATCACTGCCCAGACTGAGGGTTTTTGTTATTAGTACCGCGGTTCATGCGGACACACAGCCCGCTGTGACAGGGACTTGTCCAGACATGATGCAACTGCCGCACAGCACGACCTGTCATCACAACAGTAAGGAGGGGCATTGAATCCCTCCCCTGAGGCAGATTGGGATTGACCGCGGACACACACACGCGCGCAGGATAGAGACCAATGCTGTTCGTAATATAGCCGTCCTCTACAACAGCGGGCGGTATCCAAAACGCACTGCAAAAATATTACGAAAGTGCAGAAAAGGTTCATTGTCACGTTCACGACAAACCAGTTCAACAATAGGGCTTGCCTTACAATAGTTGACCGAACTGTCCATTTCGGAGGTAAAGGGTTAGCTAACTGTTCCTCTAAGTTACCAGATAGAAGTTATTTTGGCTAACTAATAACATACATTTCCTAGTAACAAAACAAAAAAATAATTCGTGATGGGAAGACGTGTTTTTATGCATAGAAGCACTTGACACATCAGTAATGGAATTCATGGTGAGCTTAAACGTAGTAGAAGAACAGACCAGCTACACCAGTAGCACAGCGCAAACTCGTGTCACAAGTAGTATCGAAGAGGCACTGGGCCCCGAGCACTGCATGGTGACATTGCCAACCTCCTATGGACATATGCACGGTCCAGGCCGACACTAGTAGCAATCCTGACCGGTTTTCGCTTCGCCACAGTGTGCCTCTATAATTATAATATACTTTTGTAAACACTGCTGGAATATAGCAAGAAAATTCAAGAGAAGCTACGTCCGTCAAATTACGAAAATGTTGAACACACGGAAGGATGAACTTCCCTCAAATACCACATCACTCGTCTTTTCGAATAAAACTAGCCGTTGTACCAATACCGTACCGAAAAAATTATGGAACGTGAAGTAGGTACTGTACGAAACAATTCAATACTCACACACAGCATTTTTCCCCAAGAAGCCCGGGACTTTCGACAGGAGCGGCGGTTTTTACGACGGTTTTGGCAGAGAATATTTGGTAGGTACGTTAGGGTTAGACGTAATACGTTAGAGTTAGGCAAAGAACGTTATTTTAGAATAGTAAGAATACTGTTAGATGAGGTACGTCTAAGAAGTAGGAGAGGTTAGGAAACTGTAGAATAGGTTCTACTGGTCACGACCACCCTACGATACCCCGCTTCAGAGACCAAGGTGTCGAGAGACGGTTTAGATGGGAGCAGCGTATAGACGAGCGGAACAGAACGCAGGAGGATCGTGTATTCGCGGCTGGACGCCAGACGAAGACTACAGGACGGCACGGAGCGGCGTTTAGCCTTATAGGACCGTAATTACAGGGACGGGCGGCCGCGGTGGCGCAGCATCTCTTTCTGCATCTCAACCCCGGGCGCTGATGCGCGGGACGGTCCAGCTCTCCGAAAGGTAACCCAATAGCAAGGGTCAGCTGGAACTTGGACTTTGTTCTTAGGAAACAATACAGGGTGGAGTTTTTTTTCATGAGCTACACATCTGACTCCGCCCGTCCGAGGGGCAGATACGCACGTCAGTCGTCATGTTTCGTAGACGAGATTATCTACTACAATAGATTGACCCACTGGCAACTCTGTAATAAAAAAGAGAAAAAAGAAGGGGAAACTGGCATCGTAGAAGAATAAGACTGCCTCAACGGGAAGCTGTAATGAAACGAAAGCGAGACTGTCTAGGCAACGGCACCGAGTATGTCCGCAATGTCTGTTCGGCGGTCTGTAAGGTCCTTCGTTTAGTGTAGGTATGTGATACTCTTGTCCGGTGATGTGCCATGCTGCGGGCTGTGCGTTTTTCTGAGAACACTCCTTGCTAAATTAATCAGGCCTCCCTAACAGCCCCGTACGCTGTACCACACAAACTTAAGAACAAGTAAGGAGGGGCAGGTGACGGATATCTAACGCGACAAGAAAAAAAAGTGATAACCTGAGAAGGGATGATAAAGAACTACATACGAAATTAAAATGGGGGCGTAAAGACAGACATTTAGCCAACACTTTAATTGATTCGATTCACGGATGTATGCCGTCCCTCAATCCTTCACTACGTCAATTCCTACCACTCTCATGGTTCTTCCCCCGAAGTGGTGTGTTGTCTCGTTCGTCGGGTCTTCTCCAGCATCGCTGTACCAACAACAACAACAACCAAACACTTGGTATAGAAGGGCAGCATCCGCTCCCACTCTACAGGGATAACAGTACGCAGGAAGCCTGTACAGACTCATGGATGATGTATCAAAACCTCTCACTTCTACACAGTACCGAGCTGCCACCTATGAAAATGTATGATTTGCAATCCAGTAACAAATGGTGAAAATACTTCATTAAATTCGAAAAGTGCATAAAATAGCCGAAGCAACGGCACACAGGCCCGCTGAAAGAGACTCCGACAGAATCGCTTTGGGGCATACAAAGTTTAGCGTCAATATATTACCTACATACGTCAGTTTAACCTCCTCTGCCACAGGAAAGATGTATCAAGAGTGCAATGCAAAAAACATACCTATAGTACGTTGACAAAAGAGTTTGGTTAGGTTAGTAAAGGTTAGGTTATGAAAGCTTAGGTTCAGTTAAGACTGAAAAGGTAGGTGCACAATATTATACCTGAATCTAAGGTAGGCACTATTATTTCAGCAGTAGTGAGCAGGAAGTGTGACAAGGTAGTCCAACACGTAGCATCATGTGGCTACACAGATTACGATAGGGCCAAGGGCTATTATACCACAGAGAGAACAAATGAACAAAAAAAAAAAACAAACGTTTAGGTACTTCGAAAGCTGGCCAAGGTGTTCGGAACATAATCCTAGTACAATTGCTGACAAAAAATTTGGCAGCCATACCTACTGTTTGTAATTTCATCGTCTGGTGCGGTCAAGACCATTGTTAGAAAAGCTGAATCTCGATCCAGATATCTGCGTCATGAAGGCATAATAAAGTATTAGGCGTGAAGTTTAAAGGCACAGCCAACACTGAAGTCATGATCCAAGTAGAGAAAACGTGTCTTTTTTTCCAAAGTGCTGCATAAAATAGGCACATAAATAAATGCTCATGTCTTCTATGCAATCATAATACCAACGGCGATAACTTCCGAGTCTTCGCGGATAACTTAGCCTCAGGAAATTATTACGACGAAAAATAAATCTACAACTGTTCTCCGGCCTCGCTGTTGGCATTAAATAACGAGGGCACAGATATTATCTATTTATTCTACGTGCAATATATCTCCCACTAGTCGCTCTCAAAACGTACGGCACCACACAATAAAGGTGTATTTTACGACGCAGTAAGGCTACATCAAATGGGCCATACGTAAATAATTAGCACTACGTCAATATCTACAGACGGGCGTGCTGCTCCATTCCGAACATTCAAAATTAACATATTTACTAGTCAGAAAAGTCTAACAGCGCTGCAATGTTACGACAACACCAAATGCATCGAGCAGACACAGAACAAGACGTACCTACTAACACAAGGTTACGTTCAGAAACTCCACAGCCCATAGCAGCAATACAAGACGGGCACGGCACATATAGGTAACCTCACAACTATATAGTGTGTTGACAAAGCAACACCGTGCACCACGAGCAATATAGGGATAGGATCAGGATTTTTGAAAACTCCGCGAACCAAGCTAAATGGAGAAAGGACGTATGGAGACAGTTTTGTGAGACTATAGGTACCTAGGCTACATGAACAGTTTCACCAGTAAATTGGGCACCTAACTTAGCGACCAATAAAACAAGTTTCGAACACGCTGCGTCGCAACCAGCCGCTGTACTTTTTTTCTAGTGACTGTGCTTGCGAGATGAACAGCTGATAATGTTTGAACGCATTACTGCTCCTAGAAACCTGTTTACATTATTACTAAGATATTTATAAAGCCTGAGGGCAGAATCAACTCTTTTTTGGCTTTTTTTTCCAGCTCACTTATTAAGAGATGATATCACTACCGTCATATGCATCAGGAATAGAAACCCCTAAAGAATTTTCAGTAAAGTCTTCTGCAACATCAACAATTGACGCAATACTGACGAACGCTAGACTGTGTCGATTGTCTATTTAAATACAATTATCTAAATTTGCTTTGCTACTACTACCCTTTGAAGAACGTACTATATCGCATGAGATGTTGCGACTCGGCATACTGTAGCTTGCGACACTGATCATGAACACCAGCTCCACCCTGCAGAACGCGCACCACGTAGGTATAATCAAAAACCTAATACCGTAAAACTCTATCATCTGCTGAATATCACACAACAGAATATCAGGTGTACTTCAAAAACATGACTGTATATGTACCAAGTGCACGTAGCACACATGGGAACATTGTACCTAAGAGTACCTACGCTAAGAGTGTTGAAAATACACCGCACTACACACCATGTGTACCCAGTGGGTACAGTAAGCTTGATAGTACGACCTACATTAATAACAGGCGCTTCAGGCGTCTTCGTCCTAACTCAAAATCAACATTTTCAGTAATCACGCAAAACTTGACCTCCAACCGAGTACCCAATACCAGCTGCATCTATTGGACATGGACCAACATATACAAAACAGGTGGGCTAAGAAACACGACACCAGGTGCGCCCAACAAACATGGCACAAATGCCCATTTAGCAAATGACACACACACACACACAGGAGGAAGCACAAGCACCCAGTATACCCTTGACACGCAGCAGCCGGTGAGACACTCACGCCAGACTGCACACACACGACATGAAGGTCGCACACCTTCAGTTATGACTCACTTGTGTATGTGAGACTCACAGGCAACTCTGGGCAAGGTGCAACAATAAATCCTTTATAGTCTTCTACTTCCGCCTTTCTTTGGATTCGCCGGCATTGGTGCATTTCGTTAAAAGATTCGCCGATTTCGGCGTTATTTGCCCTGGGTGGCATTCCTCACAGGATCAGCGGACATGGGCATAGGTAAGTCGGGAAGTACGAAAGTTTTAGCAGATGTATGGAAGGAAATGGAGTCAAGGGGCAGGGAAAGAATGGGGATACTAAAGATCGAGCTGCGTGAACCTATGGGATACCCAAAACGGTGCGATATCACCAACATAAGAAAGGTGTGTACATATATTTTTATTACGATCAGGATAGAAATTAAAAGCGTTCGGCGCTATCCCCGAAAAAGGAAAGACGTGCTATTTTTAGGTCAGGAGGGAAAGTTATTAGCTTAATTCACGGAGTAAAACAGAATCTTAAAAGTAAAAGTCACGGGATCTTCCGTAAAAAACTATCTTTCCCTAGCCTAAAAAATTTTAAGGCCGTAACTGCCAAGCACTGAAGTGAACCTTATGTCATCACATTATGTGGTGAGACTAGTCGGTAGCACGTCTTATAAAATCAGGGGACCGCATATGATTCATATTTATACGCCCACATAATTAAAGACATACCGTACAGCACAAGTAAAATCCAGCCTGTCCCAATTGTTAATCAAATACTTTAATGTAATGAAAGAGGCACAACTCAATAGATACCTAGCAACTTAGCTAACAAAGACCTGTGCAAGCGACGATTGATCACAGATAAAGTAGCCTATATACACCGTCCGATAGAACAGCTTCGTTAACAAGGCACTTTAAATGGGCGACGATTGATTATATTAGATAGGTAGCTAGCCGGGTATTCCCGTTGCGGGTCTGGAAAGTTCGAATGGTTTCTTATCTCAACCTCACGATAAAAACGCAGCTGTCATTACAACAGGTTCGTTAGTTATTGTGAATAGTTTAAGCCACCGTTTTACGACAGAGGTACTATCATAGAGAAAGAAAGAAGGGACATATAGTATGACGATAGACACGCGGAACCCATGCACGAAAATAGTCTCACACAGGATCAACGCGCATGTGAACAGTAGGCTAAGTCGGGAAAGAAGAGGATGAACAGAATAAAGTACCATCAGAAGGAATACGAAAGTGGGAGGCACATTACTCCAGGCTGACTCATAATTTAAATTACTGTACATAAAAATCGTAATTTTTTATAACACAACATGGCTGCCCATATTATGTTCTAGGCCACACGAGTCTGCGCGCGTCAGACGAAGATAATGAACACGTCCTAATGCACCTAGACTTATCTTGAAATCTAAACATAATGCCACGTTTACGATAGTTACGTATGACAGCTAACATGTTCCATGCATGTTTTGAGAAGTCAACCTACCGAAATCCGTGACGGTTGGAACTTGTGTGTGAATACCACATAGATCAGTGCCGTAGCGGCCGATGCCATACTGCAGTGCAGTCTGTCAGTGAGTCTTGTGGAGGACTGCAAGCAGCGTGATGTCTAGTATTATGCTAAAAGTCTTCAAACTTTACTCGTTTGTTCATTTATTTACCTGTAACTTGCTTGTTACATTGAAAAATCGTATCAGACATCGAGCTCAACTCTGCGTAACACAAACTGTGAAGACAAATATTGTCGCGATGTTAATAGGGAACTTTTTAATTCGTAATCCAGAAGTGACACAGCTTTAAACGACACGATTAATCTAGCTTGAAACACTACTTTTCTCGTTACTAAACCATTTGAAAATAAGTGAAATATACAGAAAAATTACGAGGCTACAAAGCTCAAGCGAATGTAAAAGGTGCTAAGTAAATTGAACCTATAAACTGACGACCTTCGAAAAATTTGGCGAGGGTTGGTTGGCCGCAAGTCATTTTGGCTGGGGCCCTAATACCCCTCTTAAGTTGTGCAAAGTTATGTAACCTAAAATAACTAAATATTAGAAAAACTACAGATTTTCTTCACTGAAGTAAAAAAAATACAGAAATGACAGGGTCACCGCATGTATTTTCCCCTATACCAGTAAAGCATAAAAGTGAATGACGTAAGTCACTTGCAGTGGCTATATAACTTTCAAAGGGCGGTGCAATGAGTGCATAACGTATTCAACAATAAATTGCTTAGTTACTTAAACTTACTTTTATAGAGTGCGTCCAAGTTTCATTTATTCAAATATTCATGACCCCCTGCTGGTATTAGCTAACAACCAGACAACGATTTGTACCGTGTCGGTCTCGATAATTTCCCAAGCACATTATTTTTCTTACCTCCAAAATAACACGACTAGGACATCAATACTACCTACCTACGACCTACGTATGGCAAGAATATACAAGTGCAGTCCCCCAGAAAGTGAACGATACTGAGATGAAGCAAAATACGCAATGATTGGAAAGCAGAGTCAAGTAACTACCTTGACTGTGAAAGGGTAATAGCTGATTCTCCACCCTCCAATTACGGGGCTATAGCTGTTCACGTGCGAGTAACTGGATAGTCGAGAATTTGTTCAACAATAGGGTAACTAAGGTACATTTGAAACGCTTTAAATATCTTGAAAATTAATTATAATGGTAGCCATTGTGTACATACTATTAGAGAGAGCAGAGGGTACGCTCACTGTGTGGTCACAACAGCAATATTTTTGTGCCTCAGCAGCAAGGAATGTTGACAACAGATACGAAAAATAATTACGTACTTCGATAAAAATGGGTCAAATGGGTCACTGACGATATTTAAATCTTCTCCTCGACTTTTCACGACGATTCATACAGGGAGCTGACAATAACAAACACAAACAAAGCAATGCAACGGGCTGAGGAGGAGTTAGCACGCTTCAAAGAAGCTGATCAAAGACAAAGTATCTTTTTCCATGGAAATACCGAACTCACTGCACATTCACCAAATGTACAAACCTGTTCGGAACAGTGGAGCACCAAAACATGGACCTGAGAGACAACAACATACACAAATACGAACGTATGCACACTTAACAATCTTGCAGTTCGTCCAGCGTCTCAGAAATGGCTGCAAATGTGGTTCACTGGCCAGTTTTGAGACCTTTTCATCATCTCCAACTGGCGAAACGATAGTTTCTGGGGCGAGTGGGTCATTAGATGCATTTAATAGCAATGCAAGAGAAGCATCTCGGTGCTGCTGTTGGCATTATGGCGCCGCACCAGCTCCACACTACACCAAAATCAATGCGCGCGGCCCAGGCTGACAACGGCAGTAGCAGCCAACTGGCCGAGGGTAAGACCGCGTACACACTACCTCACACAGCGACCGCTATCCTCACACTGACTGAACTGAAGTTCGCCGCATTCGCAATGTTGACACTTGGCTCGGTCGTGCGATGGTATCCCTGCTGCTGCACTTGACACATCTCAGTGTACAAGTGTGCTTTTAGTTAATGGTGTCCTAAGCATTAATGTATTGTACAACCTTCATAGATAAGTTAATACGAAAGACTATAGTAAATTAATGATGTAGTTACAAGAGAAAAGTGAGGGGAAATTGAGAAGGAGTACGTCTAGCACTCTAGCTGAAATCAAAGCGCAACGATCGCGCGAGTAAGTGAAACTCTCATCGCGCGCCCCGTAGAGTTTCTGAAAATTATGAATGGGCAGGGCTACCAACTGCAGCTCTGTCTTGTGACACCAGTCGCATAATTACACGACTTTTGTGACAATATACTCAAATTGGCTTAGACATCGTTATACATTATACTAGGAGCAGCAACACAGGAGAAACATGCAATATTTGACTGTCAAGGGGAGACAAGAACATATGCAGAAAGTATTACGATGCAAGGGCCCAGAAAGCTGGGAGAGAGGAATTAAAGAGAGCCAGTAATTATAAGGAAAATAAAAAGAGAACATCAGGAGAAAGAGATGTCCCGAATGCTAAGCTATAAGGTTGTGGTAACCTATGTAGCCCTCTCACGCACGTTAAGCTATTCCATAATACTATAGCCTATAAAAACAATATTTATACATAAACACACACATCTTAGAATGGCATAAGGCTTACCCTACGCTCCCCAGTTAATTGCCTAAGACAGATTGCTCAAATCTGAGGAAATATTTCGAACATCGAAACTTGTACGTCTTCATTCATCTAACGTTACTCAAAGTCGTCGACGAGTCAACAAATAAATGTGTTAATAGCATGCCCAAGCAATAGGCGGATAGGAACAATGAGATTAGCAAATGATTTATTCCAGAACTGGACGTCCAACGAATTACAACCAGGTTAAATTAATGGTTCTCTCTGCCCGCTCAGGGACACAGCGCTCGCAAGATAAATGAGCACAACACGAGCATGTGAGCAGCGATAAGAACTGATCCGCTGCATGTAGAATGGGGGGCGGCGAAGCAGCCCTTTACCGGGCGAGTGACTACATATGGCTGCTGCCGTAGTACTATTTCTACGAAAGCGTTGATCAGCTGCTCGGTGATTAGTTACAATCATGCTACACTCTTGTTAACTATCCGAGCGACATCAATGTAACTGGTATACGCCGGAAATATGGCAGTAGTCTTTGTATCTTGCAAGGTATCATTATTATTCATTTATAACCGCTAGCTGAAGTCTCTCTAGATATTACAAAGGTACATCAGAAGAGACAAGGCAATTGATATGTAGCACCTAGTGTGTGTGAAGAAAAACAAGGAACCCACGAGCGAAACGCAAAGGTGCAGATGTAAAGAAAATCATGGAAAAAACCGGAAAGCAAGAGAAATACTGCGATGATGTATACAACAAAATATTATTATTAAAACTTCACACTCGGTCACGACGGAATGATAGTGCAAACCAAGTGAAGAATTATGCAACACCTATCAAGGAAAATCGCTCCACCGGAAAGCCATTAGCAGCTGGCAAACATCTGCAGGTCGACACAACAGAAAGCTGATCCCGGCAATGAATTCCAGACTGAAGTGAAGCAGGGTTGGAAACACAGACTCAATTGACGAGTTTGGAACGAAGCAGTCTCCAAAGTGAAGGAGTACCCATAAGCCGCAGCACGTGCATATCTCCCTAAGACCTTGAGGGCAGGGTCAGAAGAAGACAATATCTTTCATCGCTGTAGACGTTATGAAGCACAAAGAGGTGGGCCACCCCTCTCTTGCAGGACAGATGCACTAGATCACTCTAAGCGAGCAGTCTACTGCTGAGCTGACACGTCGGTCTAGCAAACGCAAGTGAAGGTCAGCAGCCGAAGCCCAGGCCGGCGGACAATACTCCAACACAGGCAGCAAAAAAGGCGCAAAAGCATTGGCGGATTACATCTTCGTCACGAAACACAGCACAGAATATACCGTTCACAGGGGCCAAAACTTGCTCGAAACACGTTATACGAGTCGCGTAATATGCGCCTCAAACATAAGCTTCTCATCCATGGCAACACAAAGAATCTCCAAGGAACTAGAATCTTAGAGCAAAGCGGAGAGGTTAATGCTGAGGAAGCAATGTCCCAGACCGACTGACAATCATAGATCTAGTCTTGCCGGCATTTAGCTTTAAGCTCCAGGTGGAGCAACATGCGCTACTGCGCGACATTACGCATGTTGGGGGTGGGTGTCAATGCTATCAAGGTGACATCACATCATTAAGGCATGGAGCAAACAGCAGCGGGCAAAGTACGCTACCCTGCGAGACGTCAGACACCGCCGAGACTCAGGCACTTGAAAAACCATCAACAGACACTTTCTGCGTTCGCAGTTCGCAAAGAAACAAAATCACGAAGGACAATCATTATTGAATAGCTTACGCCTCAGTTTCCACAACTAAGGCAATTTTACAAGAAAAAGGGACGTATAGTACGTCGATTGAAACGTGAAGCCCATGCACGAAGGTCTTCCCACGCAGGATCAACGCGCATGGGAACAGCAAGTCGGGAAAGAAAAGATGGAAGTAAGATCAGTAGGAGTATGAAATCAAAAGAAGGCATCGTGGGCACCAAAGACAGACGTCCCGAAGGAATAGGTAGTCAATTGGCTAAGGTAACCTACAATGTCCTCCTGGAGGCGCCTCTCCCCAAAACATAGGATGGGCGAACCTAAGCTAACCTAATCTTATGGCCTATGGGATAACGAAAGATTGGCAAAACTTTACCATCCATACAAAACGACTCCAACTCGTACGGTACCGTAGACCCTTGTGGCTGGCCCTGTCAATCGGCGCACCAAAGTTCAACTACCGTATACAGGATATGTTTCAGAACGACGCTCTAGCGCTGACTGTAGCTAAATGGTGTGACACAGAAAACAATGCGTCACAACCCAAACAAGTTCTGTACACAAAGTGAGCAACTGGTAGCAGTACAGTAACCTCAGTAAATCGACGGAGCTCACAAGCCACCAGTTTGTCGAGCACCTTCGATAAAATAAGCGTCAGTGTAATAGGCCTATATCGGTAATTCGCGACATTAGGCACCACAGGATCGTTGGGAATGAGGGTAGTATTCCCAATACGCCAAGAACGGGGAAATTTCCTAACCGTACCAAGGGCCAGATCATTATTCCAAGCTTAGGGGCGAGAACGCCAGCAAGTTGCTTATAAAATAGAAGAAACATGCCTACCGAGTCCATACCTCTATAAGAATTGAGGTCCTTAAGAAGCACTCTGATAGTGCTAGACCTGATTGCTAAAGAGGTTAACAAGAGCACAGGGTGACATCTATGAGGCAATAACACATCTCTGCTCTGAGTCTGCGTCCCAACAAAGTGGGCCGGTATAGGGGCTAGACCTTAGCTAATGGATCAGCACTGATACCGCCATCAGGACCAACAAGGGGCGCTAATGAAGGTTCAGTACCGAAGACTGCATCCTTCAAATCACTCCACCAACAATGTTGATAGTCAATATTCAACAGACGATTCCTGAAACGCTGCCTCTGAGGATACTGGGCCCTCTCATGCACTCGTTTAGCCTCAGCTCTACGCCCAACATAATGGCTGAAACATACCAAAGGCAGTTCAGCGAAAAGCTGACATGCATGTAGTTTTTTGAGAAGCATGGAGTGCATTGGGGCGTGCACACCGAACTGCGGCAGTTGAGCAGGCCGCTGCCGCTGTTCGGTGTGCGTGCTTCTCAGAAACTGCCAACGTGCCTGCCAGCCAACTTCTCGCTGAACTGCTTTTGGTATGTTTCGGCCCTAAGTCTGCCACAACGTACGGTCACGCGAACGCCGCCAAGCTCGAAAAGATGATTGATTCACCTCAAAAGTTAACCGACATTGATCGTCAAACCACGGAAAACAATAAAAAAATATGAGCACGATCGAACGATGTCCCAAGGGCTTAATAAGGCTACTGTAACGTATGGGATTGCACTGCTCTTGAAAGTACCTGAGCTGCATCCGGTGACGCATGCTACCAGAGGAGGAATGTTTCAACTCTCCTAGAAAAATAAGACATGCTGAGGAATGATCCAAGAATGCGACACAGCGGGTATTGCCAGGGATTGTAGCAGAGTCCAAGTCGGTAAAATTTGGGGGCTGTGCCAGAGTCAACTGGCTAGAACCTGGAGACTGATTTTTATAAAAATGTCTAGGTTTTGAAGAAAAATAGTCGGAGATAACATCTTTTTATGAAAAAGGGTCCGAGTTGGACATATTTGAGGTCCAAGAAGTCAGCGTCAGAAACTAGCAAAACCCTGGATTCGGACTTGGCCTATTCGACTCCGTAACTCAGGTCTTGCCACGGCGGTAACTACGCTCGGCCTTCAGAACACACAGGTTTTCAATGGCGTCTATACACAAGTTGATAAATACAACAGATTTTTTTATAAACTAGCATGACGTATTAGGTGATGTAATCCAGCCTGCTCAGTGGGTAACAGTGATTCCCAGTTTGGGCAGCACCACCCTTCCAGAGGCGACGAATAAATGAGGAGGAATTTGAATAAATACACGGGATGCAGAAAGAGGACGGTAAGAGATAGAGGGGAGAGAGAGCGAAAGGTGGCGGTATAGCAGAAGTCAATTGCTGATAAATATAGATCTAATAGAAGCAGCCATTTTTCAAATTTGTGCAATGCAAGCGACACATTTGCCTTCATACATACATCCTCACATCAAGTTGTACGTGCGAATGCAGACTGTGGCACCGGAATATGGAGAATGCGAGCGCAACTGAAGAGGAGAGGAGGGGGCTTGTGTAGAGGGATTGTAACGTTGCAGCTCCTCATAATATCGTTTCATGCAATGGATATCATTTGATAAATAAATAACAAGAAGAAATTCCTCCCCACAATTTTATTTTCGTGACTACATACTTCAACTCAAAGCCAGTGGCCAGTCTCTAGTTAGTGACAAAATACCAATATCCTGATATCGACCGATAGAGTTCCAGCATGTTACTCACTATTTTCAGAGACAGTCAATGGAATGAACATTTTGTTTATTGAACTCTTCCTTACCGTTCGTAAGCTTCGGGTTCTTGACAGTAGCCATCCTGTAGTTCCTAAAGGAGTGGTCAGAATCCTGACATGGTAGGTACTGAAGAAAAGTTTCAGACTTTTTCTCTTCGTAGTGGTACGCTTGAGCTTCAGCAGAAAAATAGTGCTGTCCCAGTACGAGGTCGCATTCCCGAACAACGACAGAATAGACCTGCCATAGTGGGCTCGTGCCGCACGAAAAGTGCACTTTTCTCCGTGAATTGCGAAAGGTCATCCTCAGGTTTATGAAAGAATTACAAAATCCTGGGTATTGTACCGCGCAGCCCGAAAACGCTACTTTTCTTGGTGTATTAGGTTAAGTCAGCATTTGGCTTAGGGAGAGAATTACGTACAACATCCTGGCATGATGGCACCTCCACAACCCATCTGGAAACCAAAAGACCGCAAGCTTGGAATATTACCGAAACCAGCAGCAGTCTATCCTGTCCTCGACATACAGATGAGGACGAAGCCCTGCAGCAAGGACACCACCCGCGGTATCAGGAGCCCGCGAGTGGCGGGCACAGCTTATCGTGATGGCAGATAAGGCTGAGGGGCAGAGACCACGGCCGCCTCGATATGGCACTCCTCGATATCGATCCCATGAGTGCCAGCAGCGTGGCACTGCGCCAGGACAGTCTATTTACTCATGGCAGTGCCACTGCCACGCTTCAATAGGCGAGCGCTTCAGCCAACGTTCAATTACAAGCACCAACTAATCTAGTGGTTGACAACCCTTGCTAAGGCTGGCACACCTTGAAAACTATTTCCATGTTCTCGCACCAGCCCCTGTAAAATTAATTACTCGTATCACGATGACAAAAAATGAAATTTATACTACATTTGTGAATCAAATTTATGTAGGTTCATTGTGCTAAATTGCATAATCCATGGTTTCGCATTTTCGTATCGGCCCCTTGAAAACGGTCATCTCGCACCCCAGTTTAGATAATTGAGAACCCTTGAACTAACCTAGGTAACTGAAGACTAATGATGTCCGATGTGACATTTAGCATTAACTACAGTAATTGATACTTTACATATCACGTGGTAGCTACATAACAACATACGCTAGTTAACTAGTTACAATAGAAGCTTGCTAGCTGCTTATGCTACCAACACCAAAAAACGTTAAGCCTTTACTGTCTTTCTCGTAAGAATAACACTATAACTTCTGGATTATTCAGCATTAAGTAGCATGCACCTCAGCAACAGGCCTGCTTTCGTCGTTCGATTGAGCATTGCTTCGGATGAGGCTCGCACTTGCGTTCCACGGCCGCATACTACTACTGTACAAATATTTTAGTTTGTGAGTCATACACTGACTTCGCCCGTGGTTAGCTCGTTTACGATACTTATGATACATAGAAGTATCAAGTCCTAAAAACTTTCAGCACTGTCAGCAATTGCATGAACCTAACTACAGTACTAATCATGTCAGAAACGAGCCAAACTAACGGACCTCGAATAGCTACATATTCTACAAGCATCACACAAAGCGACGGTTCCTCGTAGAAATAGCGTCCTTTAAACGCTGATTATGAAACAAGCTGGTTCTAATGGAGTCAACTATTAAACGCGATTATTTAATTTGGACGTGAACAAGTAGATAGAAAATTAACAGCTACGGTTAGTAGAAACTGTACGTAAACCAAGCCGTATGTCAGTGACGGACACACATGCGACGACTGCTGGATAAAAATATCCAGAAAACAAGATTGCAGAACCCTGGCATCCTCCACAGGGAGCAAGCCACTGGTACTAACAGCGTACCTACAGCGCTTGAGTATTCCGCCCAGATTTACATATTACCGCTTGCGGAAAAGAAGCTATAGAGTTAGGCTGTACTGGCGACAGTGAGGACTCCAATCAACTCTGCGCACCCTAGCTGAGAGCAAAGTCTGTTCGACGTTCAATGCGTCTTGGGCCCCTATCTACGAGGTTGTGCTCAGCAGCGAGCGGGAAGTTTCTGCATGGATTCTAGTTATTTGACCTTAACCCCCCAAAAATTGAAGTTCAATTCCAAACAGCGTTGTGTAAAACTGAAGTTTAAAGTGCACGGTGAAGAGTTTAAGCGAAATCATACCCACAATTACGCCCTCTTCTCAAAAGTAAGCTTTATCTTGTGTTGCCGAGTGTCAACTATACACAGTTGAAATTTCGAACAGTGCTAGTCCTGCCAGAACTCGAATTACATCTCTCTCTCCTGGAGTAAAAACGAAGTGGGTAGCTAAAGATCGCAGTATATGTGCTACAATTTTTGCCTTTGCAAAGTAGCCTCGTACATACGTGGTTAACGTAAATTGTAGATTTAGAAATTGTAATTTGTAACAGTAGACTGTCGGTAGACATATGCTGTCAAAGGGAAAGAAGCGCAGCGGACACAAAGCGAAAACGTCCTGAAAAAAAGGCCTAGACACACCCGCTAAGGGAACCTAAGGCCCGCTACAGACGATAGTCTTTTGTCCTGTGTTGTCACCTCACCGCATTCGAATACTTCGTACAGCCATTGCAAACACGACTGTGTCTCTACCAAAAGTTTCGATACTATCTTTACCGTCATATTCTCTGGCTTAGCCCGTGTCACTACTGCAGTGTCACGTGTCTTTCAAATCTTTAGCGAATGTCGTCTCAGAGAGCAGTGCTCTTTTCTGTTGTTTACATAGACACAGCAACGCATTAGAATGCGATGTAGTGAAAGTACAGGACAAAAGACTATCGTCTGCAGCGGGATTGAGTCTGGTCCCTCTGGGGATAATTCCTTACTAACAAATAGGATCGCCGCAGAAGCTAAAACCGCAATTCAGCTTCTGGGCAGCGCCGCGGCGGTCCTAAATGTTGCTAGGGGACCTCCTCCCCTACAAGCACCAACTAAGATCTTAGTTCCCCGTACGACAAGCATTGCAATGTCAGTAAGTGGCCCAGTAATTATAAGGTTAGTAGCGAATACGTCAGCCCAAGCTAACCAAACCTCATGGCCGATCCAATGCCCCGGAAGTTCGATTTCTTTGGGTAATTGCGTAAATAGCTACTACATTATTGTTTTTTTTTCTACGACTTCACGGTGGCTGTAAATCAACTGTAAAGAGGTATGGAGGCAAAATCTGAAAAATATCAAACATAGAAAGTTAGTTATGGGTCAAAGGCGTCACTAGCGACTGAGTGAACGAGGCGGTCTGGGTTCGATTCCCACCTCGACCAGCGCGGACATGAACTGGAACATTTATGCAGCGGCAGATCGGATGAAGGGGGGAGCGGTGCAGGATAATTCTGGTGTTTACACCACCAATATATCAAAATTAAAGTCTTAGCATGAAACGAAAGCTAGTAGGTATGTAAGTGTACGCACTGAAAGTGATATACCGTACACATAATTATTACTACAGGTATTGCTTTTCTCCTTATCATATTTGAAGTCTTTACGAAGGTGGCAACGGTTTCCTGGCCACAGAAGAAGTTTTCAGGAACTCGAAGATTCTGAGAACCAACTTCTCTTCCATCTATCCCTATAGATATGCTACAAGAAGCTGAACAGCGCAGTGGTCACAAGGAATCATGTACAAACACACAGATCACATGCAACACGAACCTGTATCGAAACACTGCTATGGAGTACCGGTTACGAGAACAACAGGTGCTTAAAAGAATGCCAAAAACATAAGGAATCAAAGAGCAAATCACGCCGATGTAGCACACATATACGGTATAGTATATACCTACGGTGTCTACTCGCAGGTATCATATGTTATAGGGTAATTATTAATATGGAATTACATTAGGAACTCAAACCGCGGCTGCAACAACGACGTTCGTCGACCAGATTCACAGTTATGCCAGGGACACTCTACCAAGGATCGGCAACCTCCGACCTACGAAGGCCCTGCTTCCGGTCCGTAACCCTACTTTTTCTGAGTATATGGTTGTTAGGTATATTTCCGAAAAGTATTAGCCGTGGGGAAATTGACTTATCAGGCTGGCCCACGGCCTACCCCCTAAAGTCTCATCCGGTCCTCACTCAGAAAGGGTTGCCGACCCCTGCTCTACACAATCGTACGCCCAACTTGCGTAAGGACGTTCGTGTCCGCTAGCTACCGACGTTTCATCAACGATGCGGGAGCTCCGCAAACAGCTAAGTTGCTCGTGTGATTGCACAGGATAGTTCCGGCCTTAGACGTCAGGGATGAGCGTTCCATAATTTCCTGTAACTTCTGTTTACGGTATCCTGATTAACAGCGGTTTTCCAATCTCTATAGTTATCGATATCGTTAGTGAAACATCCCCAGTATCCAATATCAACAGATATGACGATAACTGATAACAAAAACGCTATCACGTGAAATAGAATATAAACTTCGGGAAATTAGATACAGTCACCTCTACAGCACGCAAGTACGTCGTTTCATCACGACTACCACCACTACTGAAGAAATTTCACAGTCGCCAATTAATTCCACGTTCAATATAAACCAAAATGCTCAAATCATAAATGGGTAATATGAACATTGCACCTACCTTCAACTGACAACTATTATACCTACCTCAAACTATCTTCCACCTCTGATGCCAACTGAAAATAACATCGAGGACCAACACCAAAAATTAAAAAGTTATAGCTATATAAAATGTAGAGCGAGCCTACTCACCAGTAGCAGCGTCGTTGGCACCCGCGCAGTCCAGGAAGTCGTTGAGCGAAGAGTCATTGGATGCGACCGAGGAGCGATCCACATAACAGCCGGAGCTGATGGGCTCAGAGACTCGAGCTTTCTCACTTCGATTTGTCGCTGTGCCCTCAAGTGTTGCCGACATTTGAGTATCATAGGAAATTTCAGGAACAAAGTTCGTCACCGTACAAGACACAAGTGAATTAATGCGAGGGAGACGGGTGGATGAGATGCTGCCCTCAGTGGCAACAATGCTCTGGGTGGTGGCAATATCAGACACGGAGCCCAGTCTTTGCGAGACTATCCCACCGGTGTGGGTGACGCCCGATCCAAAAGTGGCTGTGGCGCCTCCACCTTTATCAGCAAGCACATTTGTTCCACTAACTTCACCAATGTTAGCTGCAGCAGGCATACAATAGGCGCCGGCACCGTGGTCAGACACAAAATTATCAAATCCTTGGGCCAAGTTACGACACGCTTTGCTATCTACACGTCTTTGTTCCACAGGCAAAACACCAGGTACGTTAGGGAAGTTGAGAGATTCGCACTGTTCGCCAACGCTACGGGATTTCATGTAAAGTCGAGACGGGGATTTGCGAGCTAAAGGCAAGCGTACGAATCTGTCAGAATCATCAAGCGTACAGTGCTGAAGCTCCGAAGTTGAAGCATCCTGGTCACAGGAGAATGATCGCGAAATGCCGTGAGAAGAGCTGGGTAACGCATCGCCGTTTTTCAATGGCTTCTTGCGTCTTTTGATCAAATGCCCTGGAGGCAAAAGCGAAGAGGAAGTTGGCGGTACGGCTTCCTCTACATCAGCACCAGATGCTTGTGGCACATCCGAACACGGAGCTGCATTGGGAGAGTCGGGATACACGAGGGGTAGAGCGGACGCCTGTGGCGACGGAACCGACGTCGACATGTAGATCATCTCGGGAGAATTCAAGCTTTGATTCCTGCAGGGATTACTCTGCTTTGGTAGAATGACTGTTGAGGATGGGGCACCCTGATGAGCACCACTGGCAGGCGGTTGACAAAGCTCGCGCTCCTGGACGAGGTTGTTATGCTTCTGCCACATGAGCTGGTTCTGAATCTGTTGATTGTATAAATGATGGTTCCGCTGGGACGCGAGCTGCTGCTGCTCATCTCGCTGCTCCACCACCAGTCGATCCCTGCTCCGCTTCTGCTGCAGCTGCAGGTTGTCATTGAACACGTTACTGATTCGCTTGTCGCGGGAACCGCTCGTGTTTAGGCCGTTGGCCGAGGTCGTGTTGACGGTCTTAACAATATTCTTAGGAGAAAAGTTTCTTTGGTTGTGAACCGAGTTTGAGATCATAGAGTTGTTGACGATGGTATGAGGTCGGTAGGACTCGTTACTACATCTAATACTGTTGCACAAGTTGTTAATGAATATAGTAGTGTTGTGATCACTAGATGAGAAGCTGTCTTCATTAGCTGCCTCAAACGAGGTTGAGTATCCATTAGGAATGTTATGATTACCATTAATGAAACTATTGACTGCGCCATTAGCATAGAGGCTAGTGGCATGACAATCGGTCGTATTTACAGGAATGTTGCCGTTGTTGAGCGACTCCTCGAACGTCGAGTGCAGGTTATCCGACGTGTTATTAGCGGTGCTGGTGCAGCACATATCCATGCTAAAGTTCCCGGGTATGGACGTGGCATAGGGCAGCACGCTATTGTTATTAGTGCCAGGAGAGAGCACGGTCCCTAGGTTGGTCTCGCTGCGGCAGAAAGCCACGCTGGAGGAGTTCCCGTTCGGTGACAGAGGACTACGAAGAATGGTATTAGTGCGGGTGTATATGAAGGAGTTTTGTGTGCTGTTCTCGGAATGGGGTACATTTGTGTTCATTAACAAGGAGTTATGGATGGAGGTTGCGGGAATGTGGTTCACACTAGGACAAGGAGGCGAGACCAACGACTGGTGGTTTGAGTTGCTATTCGAGTTGGTGAGTTTGATCGGCACCATCGGCGGGCGGTGAAGAGAGTTTGTGACCATCTGAGAATTGCCAAGTGACGCATTTGAGTGCGCTGTCGAGCTCACAAAACAAAACTCGGTGGAGTTGGACGAGTTGTTGGGTGTTGTAGGAGGGTCTTTGGTAGCGATGGGGGAGCTCTGGGCAGCGCAAGTGTCGTATCTGAAAAAACAGCATTATTAGAAGAAAGAAATTAGATGCTGTAGCGGAAGTTCCGTCACTATTTTTTCTTGACTTTCGAGTTGCAAAGACGATATCAGCGCCTGGAGTACCAGGCTAGAAAATTCATCAGTTTAACCCAGTTATTGGCCAGGCTGTGTTCTAGGACCAGGGGTTCCTGGTCCTAGTTTATTATTAAGGGGAAACAGCCGTTGTGGCGAGGTAGCCCAGCCTAGTAGGAGGATCGTTGAGAAGCCTCAAGACACTGCACGGCGATACAAGATAGGAAAAAAGGAAGGAACATGTCGCATGTCCAGATAAGAGGAAGGTCTCATGTCCGAAGGAAAATTGCGAATGAGAGCAACAAGTAGGGGAAAAAATGAGATGACGTAAGTCTGTTAGGAAGACTGCAAAACTAGGAAGAAACACAGTGGGGGTACGGAAAGATGACCCGATGATTCAGCGAAGCCCTTATAACCAACCCACAGAAAAAATAGTTTTCTATTTGGCTTCACAAGGTAGACATAGGTAAAAAGTAAATAGGATGAATAGCGCAGCGATTCTAAGCTTGATCGCGTCGAAGGTACAAAAATATTGTTCCTCACTATTTCTGCCAGAAGGTTTACATTTGACGGGAAACTAACCGAAATGAGATCTGCTTGCCTGAAAATCAGGCCAGTGCGCAACTACTGATAGGAATACCAGGAGCAGAGAATCTCAAAAGGAATAAAAAACCCGGGGGTGCACCTTCAGTCGCCTCCCCTACACAGGAGCAGGCAAGAGTCTCCTGACGTAGGTCGCCTAGCACAATCGGCAGCCTATCTCACGGGGCAGAATGGCAAACAAAGACGACCCGCTCAACTTCATAAATATTATTAAGAGCAAGACCTAGCATCACATGCAACAGCCTTTGCTAGCGCTAAGGCACTCAGGCTACCTCTTGGACGCACGACGCCCCCAAATAGCCTGGCAAGGATAAGGTCTGAGATAAATCCGGAGAACAGCTACCTATACTCTACACAAGCCGTTTCCTGTTTGTATCGAGTCCTACAGCAAGAAAATAAATCAGGGTTGCGGAGGTGGATGGACGGTCCGACTCCTGGCTCCCAAACTCCTCCGACTCCTTCTTATTTACCTTCACAGTTGAACCCAACTTCACCCCTGCAACACTAGACTAAAAAAATCTTCCTTGCACTTCCACCACAATTTGCTCACATGCTGTTCCGTTGCCGACACAGCGAACACATTTGCGGCAAAACGGCCGACGACAGCCAGCCTAATCATTTTTGGCACAGCCAAACCTTCGCAAAACATCGGCAGTCCATCCAATGTCATTTTCATAAATTCCTATCGCTGAAAATTCAATTTTGTAGCGTGTAAGTAGCACCCATACAGGTTCGTTCCTAAGGCAAACAGGTTCGATACAGGTTCGTTCCTAAGGCAAACAAAAGTGTATGGATCATACATCTATTGAACGACTGCCCTAGGAACACAACCTATAACTTCCATGCCAAATCCTAACTTTTTCAATGAGAGCATTTGGCTCGCAGATAAATTTCAGCTGACATTAGTTACGGTATATTATTATTATTATTAGGTTGGTATTGTCCCGCTATTTCCGAATCTAAGACGATCAATAGCGATCTCAGATGATTTACTCGGCTTACAGCCGGAACCACTACGTCGTGCTCAGGCGGCAAGAGATGAAGGACGGAAAGAGAAGAAAGCAGAAGGAAGAAGCGCCCGACCGGACGGTTCCGTCTGTGGCCATCGGCAAAGGCGAAAGTAAGAAGTAAGTAACTACAGTATACAAAGCTAACGTCGTCAGCAGGAACTGCGGCAAGCTGTAACATCCCCTGCGAAAAAGGCACTAGGGACCCTTGGGTGCGTGATGCCCAAATATACTGTGGGAAGGAAGGGCCCACCAGAATATACCACTGAGGGCAATTAGGGTATATTGAACAGTTCAAGTCACCGTTTCATTATAAAGGCGATTTTACAGGAAGAACAAAGGGACATGATAAAATGTAATATTGTAGTGTTTATGCAACCCTTGATATGTGCCGAACATCCGAGCACAACATCATTACGTACAGCCCCTATGGGTGTAAAGTCCCTAGTTAGTTATAAACTTTGTTGAACCTCCGTAGCCGCAACTCAGGCGTTCCCACAGAGATGAGTGTGTAGTATTTAAATACCACATAATTTGTCGCGTGGCCTACGTGCGCTACTACGGGCAGGAAACAAGGCGCAAAGCATAGTAGAAGACACTCGATTGGTCGGCCTCTTTCACGGCGTTCCACACGAGAGAGATGAGAGAGGTCCCGCAGACACGGTACGCTATCTCGATCGACAGCCCACCTCACGGGACAAAAAGAGGATAGTAGAGAACCTACCTAAGATTACAAACTAACCTCGTCAGCAGGAACTGCGGCCAGATGCTACATCCTCTGCGGAGAAGGCACTCGGGAACCTTGGGTGCGTGATGCCCAAACATATTGTGGCAGGGAAAGGGCGTGTAAAGTCCCTTTACGCCTCCCTACCGTATAAGCGTATTAAACAATACCATTCTTAAGCGAAACCTACTTTTTTAGTTGAACCTAATAAAGTTAAAACATTTTAAATTGCGATTTTACAGAAAGTAATGTTGCAAGGGCGTAATACAAACCTACATGCCAATAAAATTGCCAAGTTTCAACGGAAGTGCAGTTTACTATAAACTTTCTCTTTCTGCACCGTGACGCTGGTGCTGAAAATCATGCTTTTATGCGAGCCTCAGTCTAACTACGCCTCATCTACTTGATTTCGTGAAACATTAGACTCCCTACCTAGAGTAGAAGAGGACAGCTTGTGGCAGCAAAACCTGACATATCAAAACTCGAGGAGCGCTGCATCTATGAAATTCAATATATGAATCCCATTTATAGGATGTTCTGAAGGCTGAGGTAACCAGTGTAAACAATGGTGTCTCCAGGGAGGCGCGCTCTCCCGACGTACCAAACTAACCTAATGCTATAGACTAAGGTTCTTTGTCTACCGCCAGAAATAGACTTTCGCAGCGACTGCGTAATTAACACATAATTGGACCTAGACGCACGAGTACTGCGAGCATCCATAAACACAGGCTGGATTCTGATGCACTGGTGCGCCGAACCAGCCTACATGTAACCATTCGGGGCATATGGCGATAAGGTCATTTTGGGAGCAAAACTAAAATTATTATTATTATATTGTGGGTTTTTGAGCCGTATTATATATTAAGACTATATAACAGCGATCCAATTTTGGATGATATAGTTTAGAAGTTTAGTCAAACTCAAATGCGTTCTATTAGAACAATCTTGGCCAGGTGCACCATGTCTGGCAGGAAATAAGGCGCGAGCATCTTCAACTCCACACGGCTCGGTCGAACGAAATCACTCAGTCGTGCAGCGCAGAGAAGGAAACGAAAAGAGAAGAAGACAGAAGGAAGTGAACACTCGTGCGGATGGGGGAGGGGGGTCCCTTCCGTGGCCCCCCACACGGGAGCAGATAGGAGTCTCATGGGATGGGTCGCTTACCACCATTCGGCGGCCCACCTCGCGGAACAAAAGCGGAAATATAAAGAGCCTACCTAACTTTACAAAACTAACCTTCGCAGCAGGAACTGCGGCCAGATGCTACATCCCCTGCGGAGAAGGCACTCGGGACCCTTGGGTGCGTGATGCCCAAACATATTATGGCAGGAAAAGGGCCCGCCACAATATGCCCATGAGGGCGTTTTGGGGGCAAAAAATTATTTCGGCCTCACACATTCACTTTTCAACTTAGAAAAGCAATAAAGACACTGAAATGACCGCAAATAAATGCTTTAAGAGTTTATGCACTCATTTCTTGTCCATAGAAATTCTAACTCGCCTGAGGCTGGAATAATTTTTTGCCCCCAAAATGACCTTATCGCCATTTGCCCCGAATGGTTATATCCCAAGATATAAGGCCCTTGAACTCGTACTGCACCAAGCAGGGTTGCGGAGTCGGAGGGTTCAAGGTCCGACTCCGACTCCTGGCCCTCCAAATCTTCCGACTCAGACTCCTGGTCCTCAAGATTTTCCGACTCCGACTCCTAAGTCCAACTAGTAGATATTTGATGTAAACATAAAACATGTCCAAATAATTTTTGCTAGTATAAACACATATCGAAGTTAAAGATGCTAGGTGTATTGTACATATACAATGATATTTTGCATCATTTGGGATATTAAAGTGAGGACATGAGGACATTAAACAAATTTTGGGTAAACTTTTGCACCTGGTACATTATGTGAGGGGGGAGGGCAAACTACTCAATTTTCTACCGATTGTTCTGAAATTTACATAGTAGCTATATGTATTTTTGAAAAAGAAACACTTTTTACTTCTACAATTTCCTTGATTTAGGCCTTAGTTTTTGAGATAATGGAAGTATATACAGTATAAAGATATACCTATGCATATTTTCAAAAATTCAAAGGAATAGAACTCAATGAGTTTTCATGCTACAATAAAAACAATGACAGTTTTGGAATCCTTGAAACATTAACAAAACTACTGAGCTGGCCTCTCCATTTTCTATTCTGTCCAATCACTNAAATTAAAAATCCTGCTGTATAGTTTTCTTAGGAACGCTTCAAGGATTCCAAAACTGTCATTGCTTTTCTCTATTATGAAAACTCATTGAGTTCTATTGCTTTGAAACTTAGAAAAAATGCATATCGACTACAGCTATATTTATAAGTTCACATTAATTGAAAAGGAAGACCTAAATCAAAAACTTTGTAGGAGCAAAATGTGTTTCTTTTTCAAAAATACATATACTATGCGAATTTCAGAACAATCGGTCGAAAGTTGATCATTTTGCCCCCCCCCATGCCCCCCTCACATAATGTACAAGTTGCGAAAGTTCTACCCAACATTTTCTTAAAAGCGCTCATCATATGGAATAGGAAAATACATGGTAGCTATAGTCGTAAAAGAGAAATGTGCAAGTAAATATCCACATTTACATTTTTTTTAAATTTGTGACTGAAAATTTAGAATTGAATGATATTTGTTTATAAATGGGATCCCGGAGTCGGAGTAAAAATTTCGACTCCTAGAGCAAGTGAGATTAAGACTCCGACTCCCCCTCAAATCCTTCGACTCCGGCCGACTCCGACTCCGCAACCCTGGCACCAAGAACCATAGTTAACGCCGCTCATCATTGCATGATTGCTCTGCATCACTACTGAAATGAATATGACGAGACGTGATACCTTAGGTGTAAGACAGCATTAAAAGATGATACGTAGGTACTTCTCTTAGCTCCTGAGACACCGAAGTTACACGCGTTTCAAAGTAACACTGTGATCATTGGTGACATGGACTACCTATGCCACTTGATAGACTAGGATGCCAAAGGCCTAATGTCCAGCCAGTACTGTCGGTACCGAGCCTCTCAGAAGTTTGTTGAAGGCCATTATTATACAGCATGTTACCTTTGATTATGCAAATACAATTTCTTAACTTATTTTTCAAGATAAGTGTCAAACATTTGAAATGTTAATAGCAAGTTAGTGCACAGGCATGTTGCAACTATAAAAACAATTATAGAGACATAAAATGGAACTATTTCCCACGCTAAGGCAATATATGCATATCGCACGGGGTTCTGCTGTTACGCCAGATTATGCAACATCACTCACTAGTCAACATGGGCAAGAAAAGCGGTCTAACCAGTAAAGAAATGAACAAAGTGACCTCGTTATTGGCTTCTGGTAAGACAACACTCGACGTTTCCAAGGAATTACAGCGTGATCACCAAACAATTAAGGCTTACGCAATTGAAGGTAAGGTCAACCGGAAAACTCCGGATAGAGCCTCTACGAGGAATTGACCGCTCGGGATATACAACATCTGAAGGTTTCTATGGCTAAAAACAACTTTCTACAAGTAAGGCAATATCTGAAGACGCTGGAGCCCCAATACTAAGCAGAAAGACAAGCTGCGAGGTTCTGCAAAAGCTAGGAAAGTAAAAAAGCAATTAAATGACCACTTCTAGCAATAAACCAAAAAGAAAATGGGGTCAAATGGGCTGAAGAGAACATGAAAACTGATTTCTCCACTGTCATATTTACTGACGAATGCAGAGCCACTCTTGATGGTCATGATGGATGGGCGTCTGGATGGGTCCTCCATTATTATTATTATTATTATTATTATTATATTGAGTAGTTTAAGTCTCCGTCTCCACAGCAACGGAGATCTAACAGAGGAAGAAGCAAGGGACACATAGTGTGACGAAAGATACGTGGAACCCATGCACGAAGGTGTTCCCACACAGGATCAACGCGCATGGGAACAGCAAGTCGGGAAAGAAGAGTAAGAACACATTGGAGAAAGATCAGTAGGAGTAAAAGATGGGAAGGAAGCAAAGTGGGCATGAAAGACAGATGGGTCCTCCATGACCGACCTCAACAGCCGCGGCTGAAGCGTCAAGAAGGTGGTGGAGGCGTAATGTTTTGGGCCGAGATAGTAGGTGACACCCTTATTGGTCCATTTGAAGTGGCAGCAGGAGTTAAACTGAATGCAGAAAGGTACTGCCAGTTTCTTGAAGACAACTTGATTCTATGGCTTGATGAGCAGGCTATCGCACGCAGATCCAAATTGGTATTTCAGCACGATAACGCTCCCTCACACCAATCACGGTACACTGCTAACTGGCTTGCGGATGGAGGATTTGAATCAAAAAGGATTATGACCTGGCCAGCGGATAGCTCCGATTTAAATCCCTTTGAGAACCTCTGGCTAATGATCAAAAAGAAGGTCAATGAAGATGGTCGGCACTTTTCGAAATAAGAAAACCTGTGGAATGCAGTAAAAACAGCTGCAGATTCTATCCCATCATCTGAAATATCAAACCTGACAAAGTCTGTTGATAATCGCCTAATAAAAATCATGAAAAATGGAAGTTGCCATATTGAAAATTAACTTATGTTTACCGAAACTGAACACTGATTTCAGTGTTTATTGAATTGTTTTTGTTATTATTTCTTGGTTCTGGACGTTCATTCCCTCTTTAAGACGTTTTCATTAACTTGTCGCAGAATCTGAGGTAGCTAAAAGTAAAAACTCGTAAATAAGCATATTGTATGATAAACTTATCAAATGGCTAAGTATTTATATTACAGGTGAGGGTTATATTTGCAACATAGCCATATATTTAGTTAATATTGATATTTCAAAGTTAGACACTTATCTAGAAAAATAAAGTAAATGAATTGTATTTGGAGAATCAAAGGTAACATGCGGTAGTTATTATAATTACCTCTGCCAAGGAGGTTATGTTTCTGTCATGTTCGTCTGTCACCAATGTAACTGAAAAAGTTATGGACGGATCATTACGAAATTTACAGGGATTGTTAAGCATGTTACCAATAACAGACAAGTAACTTTTGGTCAAGATCCGTTCAACCGTTTGATTATCTGCCTATTTTTCTGACCATAACTCAAAACGTTTTGCACGGATCTTTATGAAATTTACAGGAGTTGTCAATAATGGTAGGAGACAGAACTGATTAAATTTTGGTTATGATCTGTTTGTTTGACTAACGTTTGTAAGTATGTTTGTTAGCAGCATAACTAAAAAATACATATATACATATAAACGGATTTTCAAGAAAATTCCCAAAAGTTATAACATTACTGTCAAAAGGCACAAACGATTAGGTAGATTTTGGTGTTAAAGCAAAGAAAATCATGGTTTCAAAACTAATTTCAATTTCCCGTTACCGCGGCCTTATTTGAGGCAGGTATGCGCTCTCAGAGTGCTCTAGTCTTGTACAAGGCATTAGTGAGGCCACACTTAGAATTTGCTGTTCAATTCTGGTCGCCACATCTCTGTAAAGATATCGGTAACACGGAAAGAGTCGAACGCAGAGCAACGAAACTGATCCCTCAGCTGAGAAACAAGTCGTATGAACGCCGCCTGAAAGAACTGGGTCTGATCTCTCTCGAGCAAAGACGACTCAGGGGGCAACTAATAGAAAC
>LQNS02007215.1:27817521-27828886 GCA_001587735.2 Parhyale hawaiensis | reverse complement strand
AACCCAATCTCGACGCAACCAACCTCTCATAAACTTTCGACAAAACAGATGTGATCGAGATGGGTCTATAATCAGAGGTACGGGATGAAACCGAGCCCTTCGGAACAGGCGTCACATGGGCAACACGCCAGCACTACGAAAAAGAGCCCAGCCGCAACATTCGACGGTATACCTACGGAAGCAAGCGGGGCTGCAAGCACACTAGCCACCCTCCGAAGAAAGAAAGGAAACATACCCGATGGATCAGTGCCCCCATAGGGGTCCAGGTCAAGAAGAAGGCGGTGCACTTCAGAAAATCTGAAAGCAAAACCGGAGAACCTCGGCTCGGGATCACATGCTAAGGGAATGCGCACCCGGTCCCGGCTCTGCTTCCCAACAAAGTAGCGCAACAAAAGGTCCGCCTTGGCAGCGGGGTCCGCAACAAGATCACCACCAGAACCAATTAAAGGAGGCACAGAAGAGCTTACACCAAGCACAGCGCTCTTCAAGGTGGACCACCACTTATGTGCGCTAACGGACGAGGCAAACAACTCCCTGGACCTCAAATTGTGCTCCCTCTCAGCTTCCTCATAAGTAGCACCAGCCCGACGCCGCTGTTCCCTGAAAAACTGAAAGTCAACAGCAGACCGACTAGTACGCCAACGGGCATATGCCTCCTGCTTTAACTGGTGCGCCCTCCTACAGGCATCATCAAACCAGGGCTCATCGCCCGTCCTAACCGTTATGAAGCGGGAAGGGACACAAGCGCGCACCATGTCAGAGAGAAGCCAATCCAAAGTAGACCCAGGATCAGGAGACTCTCACAACACCCCAAGGTAGCGCAAGGATGGCACCAGAGACAGCATCCCAATTCACTCTGGACTTCAAAAATATTTCACGCCTAACAATGACTCTGGGGGCCCGCTAACGAACCAGCAGCGTCGCAGATAGGGAGGGCATCATGGTCCGAAGAACCAATGGGAGACACCGAAAATTAGTGCACAAGATCCGGCAGGAGCGAGACCCAAAACCACGAGGACCGGGGTTCTCTTCCACGTCCGGATATCTAGTTATCAGGCACGCAAAAGAACAATAAATAAACATACACCATAAGCAAAGGAAATCATAAGAAAAAAATAACAAAAAAGCAAACAGACAGTCGTGATAGCAACGAAAGCGGCCAGCTATCCACGCACCCAAGGCCCTGCCATCACCAGTACGGGCTTTGGCCGAAAAGAGGAAGAAGAGAAAGGAAAAGAGCATCAGGTGATACTACCCGAGGGAAGGGAGAGAGCAGTAGACTGCGGAAGACTGAGTACCCAGCTATGGCACCAGCCTGTTCATCTCCTCTCAGGGATGCCGTTGGACCAAAAAGGTCTCATCCGCCTTTAGAGTGGCATTTCCTCCAACTCAGGAGCTACCCAGAGCCCCAAACCCAAAGCCAGCTCATACAAACACAGCGGCGTCCGTTGGCCGGACAATGGGGGCGGCCTGATAACGTGCAGGCCACGCATGAACTTAAGTTAGATCTTTAGAGATTTTTTAGCAATAAACCAGTCCGCCAGACAAAATCAGGATCCTCGTAACGGTCCGTTAACAGGTTAAAGCCTTACTGTACTTCTCGTATTAGCCCTCCAATTTCGTTGGCCAATCGAACAGACCTGAATATGATGCTAAAAGACCACATCCTCCTTACATAGATTCCATGACAGGTAGGTATGTTTTTCAAATGCACCTAACTACGGCAAAGATAAATATTACGAGAGGAGAAGGAAGGGATATGCACAAGGTCAGTGAGGAAAAACGTTAAGCCAAAGCACACAGTAAAAACGCAGGGAAGCAGCAAATTGGGATAGGACTATGCAAATCGATAACAACTATCAGAAGCAGTAGTTACATAGAACAATAGAAGGGCAGTTAGTAGACTTCCTAACGACTTAACTGAAGATCCCCAACTCAGGGACACATGACCCATCGTACGAAACTAATCACAAGAACTACGACGCAAGCAAACCTTCAGTCGAGTACTTTCCACGGCGCACTGAAAGTTCAGCACGGTCTGAGGAATGCTTATTTTTTCATTCGTAGATAACGCAGCAGCGCAAAAACTTAACAAAAAACATACTGTCGCCTGCATCACGTCGCTCAACTCAGCCAAGAGCGACCTCCTGCCTCGTTGCCCGAAACTTTGCTCATTAGAGCCTCCGATCTGAGGGCATTCAGTGTCTATCTTCTCCTTTAAAGTGAGATTTTATGCATCCAAGCGAAGGTCTAATGACAGGCATCACAAAAAGAAGGATGCCGAGTCGGAGTCGGTGAAGGATGGTCTATTTCTGTCACGAAGAAGAGAGTGGGCGTGGTTCATTTTCGGGGTCCATGGAGTCGGAGTCTGAATTTGATGAAACCTAGCAGTCTCAGTCGGACTTTATCTATCCGACTCCGCAATCCTGATAAAAAGAGGAGACGAAGCATCCATGTGTTCTGCAGAACCACAAGATACAATTAACGAAAGAGAGCCACTGGAATGAATTAACGGCAGCGGCACTTACTGCTCTGGGGCGAGTTGGCATATATCTGCAGCAGGAACCCGGGTTTCACAGTTGAGGGCGCGGTCAAGTTGACTTAAACGCTACCCTGTTTTAGGGTAAAGTACGGTCAAGTTGACTTAAACGTTACCCTGTTTTAGGGAAAAGTGCGGTCAAGTTGACTTAAACGTTACCCTGTTTTAGGGTAAAGTGCGGTCAAGTTGACTTAAACGTTACCCTGTTTTAGGGTAAAGTGCGGTCAAGTTGACTTAAACGTTACCTTGTTTTAACCAGACTGTGCAGCTACTTTGCGGCACAGGCTGCTTTCCCGTACGAGTAACTTTGGGGCACAGCAAGGCCCTTGCAGCAAAATAACTCAACATGGTTAAAATGAGGTTATACTGCATATAATACCTTGCCTTGCTGAGGCTTCCCGAAGCTTAGGTACCGCCGTCAACTGCGCCAAGGAGGCAAATGTTTTCATTGAGTTTGTCTGTCTCAGTCTGTTCCTCAGGCTTTCTGTCTGCGTCTGTATCTGCCTGTCCCCAACTTAACTCAAAAAGTTACGGGCAGATCTTGATGAAATTAACAGGGATTGTTAGGAATGTTTGGAGAAACAAATGATTAACTGTTGGTGAAGATTCATTCATTTGTTTCTTTGTCTGCCTCTTTTTCTTGATGCTAGAACTCAAAAAAAGTTATAGGGATTTTTATGAAATTTAGCTACAAGAGTTTTTTTTTGTATAATACGAAGTGCAAATGAGCAAATTTTTGTGAGATCTCTTTATTCGTAAGCTTGTGTCTGTTTGATTTTTCTGTTTGTTAGCAGCATAACTCGAAAAGCTATCAACGGATTTTCGACGAAATTAGTCAAATTACAGAAGCTGTTATTACTGTGGAAACGCAGAAATAATTAGATTTTAGTACTGATGCATAAGAAATCACAGCTTCAAAATCAATATGAAGGTTTCGTTACCGTTGTCTTGCTTGGCGGAGGTATGCGCTCTCGGAGTGCTCTAGTTTTATTTGTACAGGCCACTGCAGCTAAGTGACGACAACATGGTTGTCTCGGCAACAGTGTGAATGTCAATCAACTTTATGAAGTACACTTAAGGAGTTGGAATAATGTTTACGGGAAGGATGAGCTGTTGGCTGCCAGCTCTAGAAATTGGAACCATCTTCCTAATGTGCCTCATAAGAAAGATTAAATACCGAAAAGGGTTGAACGTATCAGAATTCGATGATCTTCTCGAAGCTGCCCATACACGCAGATTAATAAATTTGCACAAATTCCTTCGATAAACATGCATGCAGAGTGTATATTTATTTAGCCTATGATAGGTAGCCATACTTAACGAGACGTTAGCTAAGTATATAAAGCGACGAAAAGGAAGGAACTCGCAACACGCCTAGCAAAATGGAATCAATGCATGGGAGAAAATCACGCACGGAAACAACCAGCTGGCCAAAAAGAAGAGAACCGACATCATCAGTGAAAGCAAAAAAATTGAAGGAAGCCATGAAGGCACAAAATCAAGATGATCCCAACCCCTAAAGCAGACAACCAACAGCTGTTCCTTTCTGGTGGGCTCTTTAGAATGGGCGACCTTTAAGTAGGAGGGCCTATGGCTTATTGCTCATTTTATAAGCCCTTAAAGAACATAGACAGGACAGATACAGTGAAAACTGCAAGAGAAAAACTCATTTTATGCAAAACCAAAGCTATAATTACGCTTACCTTTACCATATGTTGCCTGTTGGGGGCAAGGGATATCCCTGCATTCTATTATGACTCGATCGATTTACACCTCGGCATTATCTTCTTTAAGTTCTGAAAGAAAAAACAACACTTAAAAATTTGAACAAATGTCAAATCCGTTGCATGCGGCTACAAATAAAATGCTCGTTTAAAACTAATAAATTAATCTTAAACTGCATTGATATTATTACTATATTTAGTAGTTTAAGCCTCCGTCTCCACAATAACGGCGATCTAACAGAGGAAGCAGCAAGACATACAGTATGACGATAGAAATATGGGGAACCCATGCACGAAGGTGTTCCCACACAGGATCAACGCGCATGGGAACAGCAAGTCGGGAAAGAAGAGGAAGATCAGAATAAAGCATGAGCATCTCAGCCTACAACACACCTAGTACACAAGCCTAATATAAACAACCCATACTTGTGCAATGAAATCATTGACCTGAAGGTTAGGTAGCGCACTAACCCAGTAAGGACCAACTAAAATATCGGTGCCTCGTAGATATCGCATTACCTTAAATGTTCATTAGGCAAGACCCTAATATAGTTAGTCTAACTTAAACCTATAAGCAGGGATAGCATCGTGAGGAGCGTCGTTTGTGAAGTAGGCTACCTACGCTGTGTGTCAGCACAGATGAGCCGCCTCAGACAGATGAACAGAGAGTCAAGACTCGAACGCTTCGTGGCGTAAGACCATCACCAGCGGTGGGGGGATGGGGGAATTCAATGCCGTCATTTTTATGGCCAGCTAACTCTAGAGTTTTGGCATTTTTCACATCTCAGTCAATCCACCTGACTGTCTGAAAAAATGTGATGATGGCTCAGCTCCTTCTGCCTGGTTTGGGTGGACAGACAACAAAATTCAACGCCGTCATTTTTTATGACCAGCTAACTCTAATTTTTGGATTTTTTTACGTCTAGGTCAACCCACCTGACTCCCTGTAAAAACTTATGAACATTGCTCAACGCCTTCTCCCTCGTTTTGGGTGGACTGACGGTAGCAACATGCTTGCGTTCTCAGCTCTAACACCTTGTATCGCTCGCACGTCGATGCCCCGCCAGGCACGCGAGCTCTTTGCAGATCTTAATGTGCTGACTCGGCAGTTGTGTGTGCATGCACGGCGCCGTGGCGGAACTGCCTTCCTCAGAGATGAGGGGGGTGGGGGTTCTCGGGTTATTTGTTCCTTCCGTCAAATTGTTGCTATAGTTCTTGGTGACCCGGGGTTGACTGCAACTACACTTACTCATCTGGGGCCTGTGGGCTTATACCCGCAGCACAAACCAGTGAATGTGGGTTTCCTAGGTGAGGGTGTGATCTAAGCTGACTTTACCTTTAACGAAACCATTATCACCGCTGTTCGCTTCGCTCACAGGTGATGATGAAGAACAGAAGATACCTAACAAACATGATCGTGCCTAAGAACATCAAGTCAGGTTACAAACACTAACAACAGAAGAGCGCAGCATTTGCAAGAGTATGATAATGGGAGGAAGCGCAGTCGACACATACGACTTAGTTAAGTATTCTTGGGGCTTACGGTCACCTACGGCCGGGGTGGCTGCAGGGGGGGGGGAGAGCCCCCATAAACAGGATAGGTGACCCAAACTAGCCCTATGCCTCTTGAGAGAAAGTAACTTGAACTCCAGATATTAGGTGATAAAGTATCGTGACAAGAAACTAGGCCAGTGATTACTGATTTGAAAATGAGAATATTCAGCGATGAACCCATGAATAGCAGCAATCTTAAATCACGATATTCAGTGAAGAAACAGGGAACATTAGGTAGCAATTTTAAGTCGCATTATTCAGTAATGAAATTGGGAATACGGCAAATTTAAATCGCAGTGCTGTATTCAGTAATGAAGTAGATGGATAATATCAGGATTGCGAACTCTGATAGCAGAAATCCGACTCCCAACTCAGACTTCTGTTATCCCTTGGGATCCGACTCCGACTCCTTAATACAATCATTAGTAGGACTATTTACCTTGGCCAACTGCTAGGTAGCTATGTATCAAAATGAACACACATATCAAGCTTGAGTATGAGTGTTTCGACATTTGCAATGACACTCTGCATCACCAGTACAGCTTAGGACCGTAAGGTATCAACATATTAATAGAACCACTTAATAAATTCCTTTAAATTTTCTAAAATATATTGAGAATTTTTTGTCTTGAGTTGCAAAAAGAAAAAATACTGCAAAGGTCAACAAATACTGTTGTTAGCTTAACCCAAAGTTTGCCATTCACAGTGAGTGCTTAGTTGGTCTAAGAGTCTTGCTCAATGATAATTATTTATATTTTATCAACTTGATAACCTCAGATCATAGATGGTGCAAATAATTAAGAACTCCATTGCAAATTTCATCAAAATATTTTAAGCTGAATGATGGTGTATACATAGGTATTTGTGGCATTCAGTAGCTACTTTGAAAGTAGAAACAGTTTTTCTTAATGGTAATTACTTATGAATCATCAATATATGAAAATTTAAGGTCTAAATGGTACTAATGATGTTACATAAAGTAAATAAGGAAAAATACTCTCTTTAGCTAAATATATGAGTATAGTTTGGTAAAAAGCAGTTGGATAAAATTACTAGTCATGCTATATGCTAACTGTATCAAAGTCAGTTGGGAATCAGAAAAACTGAAGCACCCGGAGTTGGAGTCTGACTTCATCCAGCCGACTATGCCGCCTTGTTTTATGGCACCTCACATCACATGCATAATTTTGGAGCATGAACTTAATAAATTTATAAGACAGAAATAATTAGCATTAAAAAAAGCACTATTAAATGCACTAATTCCCTTTAAATAATATAGCTACAAATGGATCATACAAAAAAACTAGATATTTTCAAAATACCTTTCATCATTTGCAATACACAACTTATGAAACATAATAGCTAGTTTACGGGCATGAAAGAGACTTTCTGTAGCAATAGCTAAGACTAAGGTAACATATGAGGGATCTCCTGAGGCTTGGCATCTTGATCATGCACAATTATGTGCACCGATAATAAACTATTGAACATGTCAACGATCTAGAATCACGATACTGAGCGACGCAGTGCAACGAATACCGTAACAAGGGGCTGATCAGCGGTTTAGAATAACGGCATAGAGAAGAGGAACATTAAAGAGGTGCTGTCCATAGGACTCCGTGTGCGGCGCAAACACGCGGCGCGCCGCTCGCTGCAACACGCGCTCCAGCAGCAGCAGCTCTGCAGCTAGTGGTACAGAAAACTTCGCAACTCTTGAGAGACAAAAGAAGTCCAGAGCACTCAAGTGCATGAGTAATAGCGTTTTGCAGGTTCTGAGATGACATAATGCACTATTGTAAGGCGTTTAACCATGCGCGTTAAATAATTAATTTTGAGAAAACTCTAATAAATCTTTTCGTGAATACATAATGCACGTTTTAAAAGTCAATAGCTAAATCATTATTTACAAGGCGCGGTGAAGTCAGACAAAAGACTATGAACAGAGTAGAGACAAAGTTCCCAGAACATCACATACCGGTACCTAATTTATCATTTATATTTCGGCAACGAAAAAGAAAAGAAGTGTTACATTGCATTAGGACATGTAGCTACATTGCGAGCAGCTACAATGCAATATGATCAACGCAAGACTGAATGATCAGCTCAAGTCCGCTTCGAAAAGTCTGCTGTAGCGCGGAGCATATTTTGGGAGCATTTCCTACCACGCATTTCCGAAAGAACTTTCCAGAACTTCAACCATTGTGTATAGAAGGAACCACATGCTTCAGATTCCACGTTGAACCGAAAACAACAGGCTTCAAATGCGGTGATCAGATGGCCCCATGGTCTTGCTCTAAAACCTTAGAAAATGGTTGGGATATCACCATTGTCTTTTGTTTGATGTGTAACACGGGGCGCAGTCGTGTTGGAAAGTGATTGGTTGGCTTTGGAAGCGTATTTTAGTTTTCTTACACACTGGAGCAAAAATTTGTCGGGCGTAAGACTTGCAGTCATTTTTACCCCTTTCTCAATAAAAAAACAGAGTATTATTTCAATTTTCGGAAATGGCGGTTACTTCCGTATAGCTGAGGCGGGTTTTTGACGCTTGAAATTGTTTTATGGGTAGAAGTAGTACAAGATAATTTCAGTCTCCCTAAATAAGAACTAAGCTTTTCTAAGAGAGGAAAAGGAAGGAACATAGTACACAGTAGTACGTCGATAGCCACGTAGAACCAATGCACAAAGGTGATCCCACAGAGGATCAACGCGCATGGGAATAATAAGTCAGAAATGAAGAGGAAGAACAGAACAAAGCATCATCAATAGGAGCATGGAAACTGAAGGAAGCAAAACGGGCACTAAAGACAGACGTCCCGAAGACCTTGCTCATAGCTAAGGCAGCTAACCTACGACATCCCCTACAGCCGCTGATCACCCTAACATTGTGGAGGAGTTTTTTATGAAGAGAAGGGAGCCCTGCCGCCTCAAGTTTGACCAGCTAGCGATCCAACATTTGCTACGTGGCTGTGACGAAAATCACGTGATGTGATGTATTGAAATGGTATTATAGTATGATTACCTTCCTACAGGGAGAAATCAGATCAGCCATGAACGTGAGTGCCACTGGCACATGCCAACGCAACGAACGAACACATATTAATCTCAGTGATGGAATGGACGCGAGTGAAACAAAGTGATGTACAAACATGCGATTGGTGCATACGGCGACTAGCAACAGCCACACCGGTAACTTGAGCTTCGTGGACGAGGCTCCTGGTGCCCTCCTTTCTATTAAACCTCCTTGGGTGCACGAAACTAAATTTACCCTATGGCCCATCGTCTACCAATGAGGTCACGGTGAACTTCGCCTGGACAGTGAACAGTTTCAAATCTAAAAAATACCACCCGTCAGCGTTCCATCCTTAAACTAGAATTGAAGAGCACTTTTACCCTAGCCCGCCGTTTTTCAAGAGCTTCTAGACGTCTTTGTGTTCTTAACAACAATATTACTGGTACGAAGTTTCAAATATTTTCTGACGTTTTTTTATCATTTCAACTTCTATCTCTCTGGCCAACTTTCTCATTGATATCCTTGGGTATGGTTTGAATCTCACTTAGACGAGCTTGATCATCTTGAGAGTGCGAGATGCTTGAGGGCGACCACATCAAGAACAATCTTAGTTCTCATTGCGTCAACTCTCCACAATGTGCCATAAACCTTTGAAGTTGGCGCTTTCAGTGATGTGATAATAATCGTGCGATATAGCTCAATAATAGTTACAAGTTTCTCACTCGCCCTATTAAGCCTCTATATTGCTGGTAACTTGCCAATACAGACATACTCTGCAAAGTACCCGCAAGGCACAGCCTGCGCTTAGACGTATACTCTTTTCATTATAATCAAAAACCTGGATTACGAATGCAGAGAGGCAACATTGCATCATTTCTTCCTCTGACTTCATCCAGAGGCGACGCACGGATACTATCAGCAGGAAGAAATGCACACTTTGCAACTAACTTTTTCAGCTAACTACCAATGGTCTGCAAGGAATAATATGCTATTTATTGAAGCGTCAGAGCTGCTAAGATATGGAAAACTTCATATTTTTCGAGTCCACACCATATGCAACTCGTGATGAGCAGAAAACCGAAAAAGTTTTGATGATCTTGGGGTGAGAATGCACGATGATGCTACTTTCGACAACCACGTAACCAAAGTTATTGTTTTGGCAAAAGAAATCAATGGATGGGCCCTATAAGCTACGCATGATGAAAACAATACTTCCCCGATAGAATACCATTTCTTGCTTTGGGTACCGTATAAAAAAAAAACAACAACAACAGAAACTATTCAGCGATCATTAACACCTAAAATCTGAAGCGTACAGAAGCTCGGCAAACACAAACGGCTGACCCGTCGCCACATGTTTTCAATACAACGAAGAATTGCACGTTTCACTAGCAAACATAAAAGTTTAGAACGTTTTGGAACACAAGCACCACGGTAATTGCGGCAGAACGGAACATTACCCGACACGAAGAAAGGACATGTGATGAGCCCTCCGATAAGAGATGGTAGCAAACCAAGGGCGACAAAAATTTTCCAATAGCTTAATTTACGATGAAGGAAGCACGGCTGTTTAACCAAGTGCAGCTGCACACTCAAAATGCCACTGGCAAAAAAGTTATAAAATAAATAAAAATAAAGGACTTTCATTAAAAAGGATGCCAAATAAACCAGCTCTCAGCGGTCAAGTGCACTTTGTAGATAATTCGCTGCTGGCACTCCCGTTGGTCACACAAAATGCGACAGACCGGGAGGGAGTTCAGTGACGCTTGGACTTCGCCGAAGACTCTAGGTAAATCACATCGAAGCACCTAAAATTAGAAAATTTTTAACACTTATAAAATTCCACCTCAAAACCAAATATTAACAACATACCAATTCATGTTCAAAATAAGTCCAGGAACTATGTCCGTACCTCACAGGCAAAATATATTTGTCTGTGTAGAAAGAGCAGCTCAGTATTTACAAAAATACAAAATCCGAACTTTTTGCATGCGACTGTAGAGCTAGGAGCAGCGGTTGGTTTGAGCGGCCAACTTTGCACTGCAGACTAACTTCTGAATGAAAAGAACACACAAAGTTGCTGCCGAATCAGGTTGTGAGCGACTCAAAATTATGTCGGAGCGAGAAGTTCGGGAGACGACTGAATTCTGTCCGGAAGAAGGCATTTTTGGTATGGAATATGTGATTCCTCCCGTGAAATTCAACGAGAAAAATGAGCAAATTCGCAATGCCTGAACATTTAAAGCCAACCAGTCATTTTGAAAGCAGTACACGTATATCAGGACTCCGTAGATTATCATTATTACCAGCGGGACCCGTGGAAATTCCACGGTCGGTTAGTTAATGTCCTCACCTTTTATAATGAACTAAGCTTAACCTCCGCTATTATATATATATATATATATATATTTCGTTATGGTCTGATAGAGGTACATCCCCTTCCGAGAACCTTGGGTTAGGTAGGCAAGGACTGGTTTTCCTAATATTCTATATGTTTTAACGGGTTCACAGTGCTGGGAAGCCATTAGAACACTAAGC
>LQNS02007215.1:27795364-27810368 GCA_001587735.2 Parhyale hawaiensis | reverse complement strand
TAATGAGCGTTGCTGTGCGTAGTTAGTGAATGTTGATCTGTTGAAATTGGTTAAATTGTGTAGTACTAAAATTCCCTAATACCCCACCTAATGCCACGCATTATTTAAATGTCAGAGGCAACGCTCAACATACCGTAACACATAGCTTACTAGAGCAATGAATAAAACCTGAAGACAGCGCTCACGCATAACAGACAACAAACTATCAGCAATCGCCAAGATGTGAAGTTTGCAAGCCAAGAGACAAAACACCCAAGGGCAAAAATTACCTATCTATATTCAGGTATACCGGGCAGCGTAAGAGCATCACAACTGCAACACACTGCAGTATAGGCCTAATAAATCAGGAAAGTAAGGTTAAATTACTGTTTTTCAATGTTATCTCGTCCCGTGTCACACGTACGAAATAATGCGTAAATATGTTCCCGTCAGACAGCAAATCTCATATATAGCTACACCTATGACCTGCGCGCAGCAGCTTCACAAATTTCATGGCCTCCTGTTGTTCTCTCCCGCTACGATATCAAGGTTACGTTTATTTTCATTTTTTAATCACTACTATAAAAGTGAAAGCGCAATGGTTGAGCTACGGAACGACGAAAGGAACGTACATGCGGAAGTATAATGTGATCATTTCCCTACCTGCAAGGAAAAGAAGAAAACATATTGGACATGTAAAGAAGACGAGGAACCAACGCATCGGAAGCGCAAGATATAGCAGGACAACGAGAACGACAGCGAGCATGAAAAAAAATGATCAGGACGCCCAAAAAAAAACCTTTGGATCTAAAAAAAAATGCTCTGCACTCGCAGCCAGACAAATATTCAGCGTGGAGGAGCAGAAAAGATTATACCAAACATATAACCATCGACCCTGCAGGCGCACGTCACTGCAAGGTTTCTTGCGGTATCAGTTTACTCACAGAGCAGCCGCACAAATACACCGCTCGAGCTTGTTGCAGTCACTTCCTTTTATCGACAGTATGGGCCAGACCGACACTTGAAACTGTGACCAGTCGTGAGGAGTTGGCACGAGGCAAATGAACTCGACCGACAGAAATTTACGATAGAGTTTATGATGAAAATTGCAGTAGAAAAACTACTGACGTTTTTGGTAGCAAATCAGTCTAGATCAGGTGAGCATGGTGGCCAAACCCCCAGTCTCTCCAGGGAACCAAGTTTTTAAAAGGGTCCAGAAATGTTGTTTTAGTACGGGCACAGTGGAAAGGCGTATTACCATGCATGAAAATCAAGTTGCTGAGCAGCGAAAGGAGTAGATATGTCATCCAGCCATGGGACTAAGGCGTCCTTCAACATGTCACAATATGATGCAGACGTAATATCAGGTACACTAACCGGATTACAATTCAATCCCCTCCGATACCAGCCCATATCGTAACACCACCTCCCTGTTGTTGACGTTTTACGCGTTGATGGCACTCACCTCCAGGTAGCACTCAATCCTCACTCAACCCATCAGGTCCATCAAGGGTTGCCCGGGTTTCGTCGGTGAAAAAAACAGAATTAATGTTGATTTTCATGTATTTCTCTGCTCATTCCACCCTGAAAATTTTATGTCCTATATCTTGGGGTCACAGGAAGCAACTTAAGAGGAGATTTGACAGAAGCAATGGAGCGAAGGATGCCTTTCTTGTGGGTTCGGGCACTTCAGGAAACCCTGCAGCCGTAAAAAATGATTTACTTGTATGTCCGGGTCTATTACGTGGCTGATGAACTGCATTTCTCATGTCTCTATCAGAAACAGTCCTTGAATGCCCAGCATCTGATCGTTTTTTTCATGGTGAAGGGTCTTTCAAAGATCTTGTCACTGTGTCAATATGGCGTCCTATTTTTCAGGCAATAACACCAGGAGAGGTGCCTTTAGCAGTTTCTTTGATAATAATTTCTTTCTTCACGTTAGTTAGCGCTTATCCACGTCCCATTTTAGCAGAATATACTAGAAGCTATTAATGTCGCTCACCTCAAAAGGAGAAAAATGCAAAGAGTTGTCAATCAAGAGAAACAGCAAAATGTAAACAAACTCAACAGTGTTGCCATAAGCTGTCACGATTTCCCTGCAAGTTCCACTAAAATTTGACCGCGCAAAAATGGTACGCAATTTTCTACCAAAGCTATTATATCCGTTTCAAGTGTAGTTGAAAGAATACACACGAGGAATTTTCAATATATTCACTGAAAGGTTGCCTCAATTTTTGGTAACCAGTACTTAGAATCGAGGCTGAATAACTCACGCATTTGATCAACGCTTAGGATAAGGACCGACACATACCAGAAGTAGTCCCGCGAGAAGCTGGCAGTTTTTGAGAAGCACAGAATGCATTAGAGCGCGCACACCGAGAAACGGCCTGCTCAACTGCCGCTGTTCAGTGTGTGCGCTCCAATGCATTCCCGTCCTTCTCAAAAACAGCCAGCTTGCTTGCCTGCCAGGCAGCTTTTCGCTGAACTGCTTTTTGTATGTTTCGCTCCTAAGAAACCCAACTCCGAGACGCTGGTATCCCCACCGCGTGACTTTTTCTACATACGGTGTTGGATTATTGGAGCTGAATCTCAAGCAATGATACTATGATTATTTCCAGGATGCTCGGTCATATTCACAAGGAATATTCCAGCTACAAGCATTGCACAATGGAAATGATCGTTTCACTACCGTTGTTTAATCTTCTAATTAGAGTCGAGAGGCGACAAGACGAAGCCTTACGCACACACAAGAAGCAGATTTTCCAAAGAAATGCAAAGCTCGAGTTAGCGTATTTGGGGACGAGAATTAAGCTACGCAGCAGCTTGACGAAAAAGACAACACAAGTACAGCAGGCTCAGCAAGAAGGGTGTCCTCAAGGCCTAATGAGATTTTGACGTAACATTAAGGTCTTCAGCGCGCCTGCATACCCCCCCCCCCACACGGATATAACTCCCATTACAAGATTAAGAAAAGTCACATTTAATGGGTTCTGCCCTCACGATTGATCTCTTCCGAGGAGATGACTACCTACCTATAACATTAGTATTATGGTTACACCTTTCATCAATCAAAATACGTTTATTGTTTATATTAATGTATCTTTCGCGTCACGCCCTTAAATGTTCCATGCCAACTGTAAACGAACGTTACAAATAGTTCTATTGATCTGGTACAACGAAACGAAATAGGCGAAAAATAGGCCAAACTGCAAATTTTGTAATCTTGTTGAATTTTGATGAAATGAAACGTGAAAACTCCACTAGGTTGCAGAAAATGGCCAAAGCAGGAATTTTTATAATGGAATGCACTTTTTGCTCAGCCTATAGAAAGAATTCATCTTGAAGATATATTTCCAGCTTCTCTTAGCGATCTCGTAGAGATTGACTTTTATTACTTATCAATCTTCTCCATACATCGAAATTATATTGTCAGTTCACGACGAACAAATTGTGATGATCAACGAAGCACATGAGAAGCTATTTTTCGTGTTGTTGCTTGCTTGCTTCCTTTGATGAAGCAGTTGTCGCTTCAGCGCAAGAATTTCGATATTCTGAAGTTGTACCATGGCGTTGGCAGGATATGCGGCGGGAAATTTAATCAAATTCAGTGTTACTTCACTCACTGCTAATATAAACTGATTTTTTCTTGTCACATGTCATGTAAGGGTAGGAAGGAGTGTGCTGTTCCGATAGATTAAAACAGAGAGCACTGATCTCGTATGACAATTTGAGTTGGCCATTGACAAATGCAGCGTATCTTTCAGAAGCATATTAGTAACGAAAGTATGATCAATGAAGAAGGGTCATCACAAATCCCTTGTTGTCAAGTTTGACATCGCGGGTACTCTCGTCTCATTAGCCAATTATTCTACTTGTTCCTTCTAACGTCCCATCTCTTGTTCCATCCTACGTCCTGTCTTTTGTTCCTGCATTAATCAGTACCTACCACAGTTCACTTACTATATCAGATCTGAGTGGATGCGCTAAGCCCTTGAAATTTTCAGAATGGTGACGTCAAAAATACGTCACGCCACTGTGAAAATATCAAAGAATCCTCGCTGCAATAGTGGCGTGACGCAAATGTGACGTCAGAATTATGAAAATTCAAGGGGTTGTTGCAAAGGCTCAAATCTGTAATATAATGAATTTATGGGCGTGCGTGAGATTTTATTTGAGTTCGTCACGGTACTTGGTTGTGAGAGAGAACTTCAATGCCGAGTAATGTATCAGGCAACAGTGCTGGTTGGTGAAGGAATGTCGTTAAGATCTTCTTGTTTATTTAGCCTACATCTTATTATACAAGACTTAGAAGATATGATCCAATAATAAGTAGCAGGCATGCTACTTGATAGATGCAGACAACAAAGTACAAGGTCGACATTTAAATAAGTGCTACAAGCAAAATGCTGTAGACTATGTGCAGTACTCTAATGCTAAGTACTGAATAAGCTGACGCTTGATAGTACAAGCGCCTTTAAATATCTATGATTTGCCGGCTTCATTTAGAACACCGGTCGCTTCTGCCGGATTCGAGTCGGAAGTCGGCTGGTAAATTACTGTACGTTAATGAGAATAACAAATATCTCCGAAACGCTGGTTACAGGCACTGAGAGAAAGTTTTTACTGATATAGGTTCCGGCCGAAAGGTCATTGAGAATTACGCAAGTCGCTCAAAGGCAGTGCTGGTAAACCGGCACATTTTTGTACGGAGTCATAAACGACTTTTTTGGTTCTTTATCTTAGAGGCTTCAGACCTGAAAACGGCGGTGGTAACTTCCGCCCGACATGAACTCACATGATACAAAGAATGCGTCTATGCATTTGAATGTTAAGGCTAACACATTGCAATGTTGTATGTATGAAACGCATATATAACAAAATCTGACAACAACTATCTTCTGTAAATGAACTGTGGTACCTATATACGCCCGCACGCTATATTAGAGGAAAATTAAGGTATCTTGGATACGGTCTGGGAGGTAACAACAGATGTCCAGTTTTAAGCTGATATTTCTCGGTCACAGACAGATAAGTTGCCAAACTGGAAGATCTTTTCACATTTCTTACGAATGATACGGTTCTGAGCACAGTTCATTTACAGAAGATTGTTCTGTCAGATTTGAGTGTATGCTCTACACCCTTGAGTTTTCTGAATTGTGACGTCACAATTGCGTCACGTCACTGTTGCAGCGAGCGAGTCCTTGATTTTTCCACAGTGGGTGACGTAATTTTGACGTCACCATTCTGGAGATCTCATGGGGGTAGCGCATACTGTCAGATCGGACATATCTAACTATAGTAAGTGAACTGTGGTTCTGAAATATCATCGGAGAACCATGCCAGTAGTTTTGTTCCGTGGAATTTCCACAGGTTCCAGCTTAAATCGATAATACTGTCCTTAGGCATGGAGAGGTACATACGGATGAACTGGCACTTCCTGTGGAAATTCCACAGACCGAACGCTGTATTTTTAATTGGCACTCGGACCGGTCTCTTAGCTTCGCAGCATGAATTCTTATTTAGAATCACACAGCACATCTATAACTCGTAAGCAGTAGCAGCTGTAAACTCTCCTTTAGTGAGAATAGACGAGGATAATACAAACATTTAACGCTTGCAGAATCGGGCTACGGAGTTTTTGAGGGCATTTAGTCGGAGCGAGAAACCCACGGGTCCAGGAGCAAGGAGAAAATTAGCAATCTGACTTTGTAGACAGGGTACATTGGTGAGTCGGACTGTGGTGGTGGTAGGAGTTTAACTACCACTGATCGCATGATTCAGAACGGTAGGGTACATGGCGTCGGGTGTTCGATGATACCCGGAGTCGGGATGATAGGGGTACTAGGACTTTGCCCCAGGCTCAGCGCAGGAGTCGGAATGGAACCTTCTACCCTCCGACTCCGCAACCCTGCAGAGAGTACGACCTGCAGTCCATCCTCGGGCCCCAAGAGAGCAAGGTGTAAGGATCAACCAACAACAAATCAAGAGGAGCACACCCTAAATATCCCACCAGGAGCCCACGCCGCACAGCCACACGCCCTAATCAATAGCCGCAGGCCTACACAGGCATGCCTGCGAGTACCTCCTGACCCTTCTTTTCCATGCCTTCTAATTTTCCTCAAGTAGCGCCAGGCAGTTGTTTCACCTGACTATTTGCAATAATAGTTTAAGAGAAAAACATGATCAAGATCAAAGGTAAGAGTTCCTCTCACGAGGAACGCGGGAAAGTTTATAAACCGTTAGAGCGATGCAGGATCATCTAAAATAGAGGTTTAACGTTAATGTGGGTGTATATTTTAAGGACCTATCTACAGTATATTTCCTTGCTAACTGTACATGCTTTCGTCTTTAGCAAGACCAGTGAGTGCATGAGTAAACATGTTCGTAGTTTATGGCTCTCGTCACATGAGAGAAACATGAGAGGAACAAGAAGAGAAACATCTTATCTAGTACGTCGATAGAAACGTGGACCCGTGCACTAGGGTGTTCCCCACGCGATCAATACGTATGGGAACGGCAAGTAAGGAAAGAAGAGCAAAAACAGAATAACTTTCACCCGTGAGGTTATGTCAGTATAAAGAAGTGAAATAGGCAGGAAAAATAGAAGTCCCGAAGGCCTAGCTGAAATTAGCATAACCTTGAATTTTTGGGGATTCTACTCCCCATAACTAAACTCTTTCACAAAACCATGGCCCATTTTCATGATCTTATGCCCATTGAAGGGGACAACGTGCAGCTACAGAGTAAATATTACTCCTCAACTGCTCTAACCCCTGACGATACTTAAACGACCCTGCTCTGTACATATATTTACTGTTCATTGTTCAATATAAAAATATCTTGTGAACACGCACTGTACTTCACGACAAAATTTAGAAAAGTCAGCAATGCTTAATTTGTGTCTTTTAAGAAGTATTATGTTAACAATGACTATAGAAACAGTCCTGATTTCCATATTAATGGATGTATGAAGCAGCCAACGGCGCACACCTGCAACTAAGACTTCCGACGCTTTGTTGTTGAGTTACCTCCAAGAGGGCGGAGTTTGAACACCACCCTCTCTGACCGCATGGAGGAAATAGTGATGGCGTTTGATCCTGCAGGCCCTCCTGGTCTACGTTACCACCTAAGGGGGGCCGCGCCACAATCAGACCATAATCTTGAAGGGACCATAAGGGGAGGGATTGAGAGAAGTGCAGTGGGCCACACCGTACCCACACAACAGAACGCGTCCCTAGAAAGGCCGGTGCCCCTCCTCGCACACTTCCCAGCAACCCACCAAGCAGGGCACCAGCCACAGCTCCGACCCGACGTTGCCGGATGCGCGGAAACAGCATGGCACGCCCCGCCACAAGGCCACCGGAGACAGAGAAAAAAAAAAGCAAGCGCACCCGCGCCCCACCGCGCGGATCCGGCACCACACTGCATCACTCCTTGCTGCATTAGGGGGAATTGCACGCGGTCAAATTCTCATGGAAAGTGGCCATTAAGCAACAAGTAACGTTTGCTCTAGCCCTTGGAAGGTATGGCTTGTACATAAATTACAAGCCCATCGAGTTCCCAGGGCGGACTATCGACGCTATCGATCGGCATGGCGAAACAGAGTTCACATAAATCCAATAGGCTCGATTCGTCAACAACTTCAGACACGTGCTTTGGTTTCGTACTATTGAATCGAGTTTCAGACACTAGCCTTACATCGACTACTAGTGACTCTTCTGAAAACTTCAACTAGCCGCCTTAAGCGTATCGAGTTACTTCCAACACCTGCAACGCAAACCAAACGGGAGAAACTAATTCCACACAAGTGAAGCTCATTGGGCTTAGCTTCAATTAGCCCTCGAAATGTCAATCGATGACGGTTTGTAGTGCATCAATTCACAATTGGTTAACTAAATACTCAAGAAATCGCTCACAGCATCCATGACGGCAGAAAGCAGACAAAAACCATTTACAAGCAAAACGTGGCTCTGCAGTGACACCAATAGGTCCCTACTTCTCTAGTTTCAGAACATGTCGAAACAACAATCTCAGGCAATTTTCGGCCCTGGACTTGAGATCGAGGGCTATTAAGTGAAAGATTTATCGTAAGGTATAGCAGGCTGACACCTGGAGGTCTCCGCAACAACTAGCCAGCCTCTACTTATCTTTTATTAATATTCAGCAGCACGCTGTGCCGAAGTAAAGCGAGGTAGTCCAGGCAACAGTGGGGGATTTCTAGCGTGTGTCTCCGCGCCCCGAAGGCAATGTCTGTTAGAAAGCGCCGACTCGGTGCCTGTCATATTGTTGTCCAGGGAGGTTATGCTACGCTGAGAGTTGAAAGTTTCTACGAGGCCTCTACCTCAGACACAGTCCTCTCTGAAAAATTTGCTGTTGCAACGCATTACAGACGCGAAATAGCTTGTCAATTTCACTCAAAATGTCAACAGTCTCCATCTCCAGCCTTCCAGATTACTCTCACGAATTATGTTCTAAAGGTGCTCGCACGCCTGGCGGCCTGGGACCTCTCAATAGCTAAATGCAACCCTGGTCTGTGTGAGGGGTGTGAAAAAGTACTAGAACAGATAGTATAAACATGTCGGAACGGCCACCCCGCGACCCATGCAGTCCGAGCGGACGGACACGCAGACACGGTGAAAACTAGATATGCTCGAGGATACTCTGCGCACAAAAAAAAAAGAACACTGCGAGTCACAAGATTTCACAAAAAAGTAGGTTTGGCGACTACGTCACATCGGAAATCCATGCACAGATGAACACCGCCACGCATGGGATAAATAAGCCTGAGAAAGAAAGAAGAGCAGAACAAGGAAGCGAGTTAAAATTAGAGAAGGCAGAATGCAGGGAAGCCAAGTGGACAAGGAAAAACAAAACTGTCCAAAGACCAAATGTTACAGCAACCAAGAGGATTCTAGGAGCGTGGATACCCACGCATACCATAGCTATGGTAATATGGAAACTTACTACGTACGTATCAACTGTGACAAACGATTTGATGGAGCCAACGAGTACTCACTTCCAAAGTTTGTACTGCGTTGTACTGCGTCTCTACACTTGATGATACTAATTACATGATCTGAAACAGTGACCTGTGCCACGGCAAAAGCTATTAAAACACAAACAGTCGACTTCGCTGAATAGGACCACCAATTACAACGATCAGCCGCATAATGTGCCCAATTCTGCTGGAACGGAATTAATTAAACGCTAGCCTATGCATTCTGTACTGCACAAAGTTGCTTTATTTTTTGTGGACACAGTTCCTTTTAAACGAGACAATATCTACGTTGTCATTAACTTGCTTATCATCAGAGTGCAGAACATTCAAATTGAAATAATTTTTAATGGTGCTAACTCTTTCATATGAGGAGGTATTTGTGAAGTCTGCCAGTATATGAAAATTCAAGAATGTTGCTCTTACTGCCAAGAGGTGGCGCTAGCATCGCCTCTATTTTAGTAATTTTATCACGTCCTTCACACTTTGAATTAAGAACTGTCAGCCTATTTAGTATCCGGAAGTTATTTTTAGTTACTAATTTACCTCAGTCATTATTACCAACAGAAAAAATCACTTTAGCCGAAAGCGTGCGCTTATTAGCAATGTTTTACCACAAACTTCAAATTGTCAACTGTCGCTCTTTATGACCAAGCGGTAACAGTGGCTGAATCACTTTGTCCCGATGTGGGCGGATTAAGCGGAACCGACTGTCGAAGTTGTTTTTTTTTTAACTGTTCTCAAAAGTCTGGATCAGCGGCTTTCGAAGTTTTCCTAATAACCGTCGATACGACGCATGGCGAATCCATGTTCATAATCCTATAGCTCCGTTCTATCCCTCATTAAAAGCGATGACGTAAAGGGGAAAAAGCTCCCTGAAAGCAGAAAAAAAAGACATCGACCAACAGAGGTCGCTCATGCCAGACATTGTTCCGACTAATTGGGTATTCCGGACAACAACGACAGGCAAATTCGATGACAAAAGAATCGGTGCGCTTGCTTTTACACAAATTGATTGGATTAAACTTGGAAAATGGCCGAACAAAAGCGGTGACGACCGGAGCTTTTTGTGCAATTAATAGAGACGTAACACAATAGACCCGGCAACGAACGAGTATCCAAATGGAAGGACCTCCATGCTTACTAATATGATTAAACCTGTACGCCTTTACTGCTGGTTGTGCCTCAAAATACAAATGTGCGCCTTCAACTTCAAAACCAATGCATTGTATGATTGAAGTCGTCTTTGAAAACTCCGACGATATCTCCAATAGGCATTGTAAAAGTTTTTTAAAACTTTTGTCGTGATCTATTGTTGTCTGAGTTACCGATCAAGGCAAAGCTTCACAAAGATCTGATAGCTTGTCAGAAAAACGAAGACTGTATAGGTACCGCATCGACGATGGTTGTGAGAAATAACACCTAACGCCTCACTGAGAGTTACACAATAAGGTACGGGGCTACATCGCTCCTAATTGCACCGAGTAATATTGTTCATGATTATGCAACATTGCTGTTTCTTAAACAGAAAGCACAAATCTAACAAAAGAATTAGGATTCTGAAGAAGTATTGTCCGAGAAGTTAGAAAACCACAATGACCGCTGAAACGAGCAAAGACTGTTGTTGAAGCTTTGCTACATATATAAATTTAGCTAGCTACGGCATTTCGAACAAGGATAAGGCAAGGGCACGTTGTATGTCAACACAGCCCAGAAATTTATGCAGGAAGGTGTTTCCACAGAAGATAAACGCGAATGGGAACAACAAATCGAGAAAGAAGAGGAAGAACAGCATAAAGCATCAACAGTAGGAGCACGATAAAGGTAACATCATCATGGTGAAGTGGAAATCAAAGGCAAACGTCCCGAAGGCCTAGCTGCAACTAAGGTACGGTAACCTTTTGGTTCACTGGTGCCCATGGAGCGCAGCGCTACTCCCCTTGACACGGCATAGACAAACCACGCTAACCTCACTATGGTCTATGGCCCATCCTCTGCCCCTGAGGAGACTCGGTGTTAAAATAATAATGGATTATAAAAGCAACCATGTACACCCGAATTTATGGCATACGTTTGGCATGATATAATTTTTGGTTTGTTCTTAAGTAGATAACTAACGAAGTAAGGCGCACCAATCCTATGACATCATGAAATAATGAAAAATCTAATTCTACAAAAGACCGATACTTAAAATTTGCATTTTGTCGTTGTAGGGATTATCAATATAATCCAGGTGAACAAAAGAATGAATACATGGGAAGTCGTGGAGCCGTGACCTATTACCGCACAGTTTATGGACATTAATAATACTATTCCTACGAGAGAGAAAAATTTACCTCGGGTATCAATAGGTCAAACTATCTAGGCAGCGGAAACCGACGACTGAGTGAAGAAGAGGAAGGGACGCTAATATCGAGGACAACAAAAAACTCAAGCAACGGGGTGTTCACGTAGCACATGAGAACAGCGAATATGGTAAGCAAAAACAGAGATTGTGAATAAAAGAAGAAAAAATACGGTGGCCAGGAATGGAAGATGTCCGAGGGCTAAGGTAACCTATTTATGGAGTCCCCCCTCTTCGCGATGTGACTCCCCAACACAGAACGGGCGATCCAACTAACCTCAGCCGACATACGGTATATAGTTAGGTAGTTTACGCCTCCGTTTCCGAGCAGAGCGATATCACAGAAGAATGAGCAAGGGACATATAGTATGCCAAGAGAAACGGGGAACCCATGAACGAAGATGATCCCACACAGGACAAACGCGCATGGGAACAGCAAGTCAAAGAAAGAAGAGGAAGAAGAGAATAAAGCATGAGCAAGTAGAAGTATGAAATCAGCCGACAGATAGCCAATGGGTCATCCTATGTCCTCTGCGAATGAAATTTTATAGTTAACGTACTTGTTCATTTCACAATTACAGGCTACAAAGGACAATCAGCGCGAGCGAGCACTATGAACCAAAGTGACTTGTACGATTGCATTCAACAAACCATCATGAAGAAAATGTCTTGCGTAAAAATACAAGTTTGAAAAGTCACCAAGGACCACGCTCGGTGACGCTATAAGGAATTGTTGGATTGACACTAGAGACTTTTGATCCTCGTAAGCAGAGCAAATTCTTCAAACGTTCTCTTGCGTCCTTGGAAGCACAGTTGTGGCTTCACAATGAAGCAGGTAAAATGTTAGCACGCCAAGTAACATTAGCAGGTGTCACTGCTGAAGTATCGGGTAACTCTTCAAATCTGCAGTGTATCAGAATTCAACGAACTCTTCACTTTCCAAAATCGACACGAAAGCGACAAAGTATCACGAGACTTTGTGCTTGCGTATGGGCAACAAAGTCCTGTAGTAGAGTAAGACCAGCTAGTGGGAAAAAAGGGCATTTCCGACGAGAGAATATGGTGAAATTTGGCAGCTGTCCCCCGCAACAGCTGATCGATTCTTATAGTCTGGCCGCTGATAGGGAACCGAATGGCTAAGGAGGGATAAGGTCGGAGCTGCTGCAGAAATTATATACGTTGATGGAGCGGGGAAACTTTAATGTCCTCAGCTGATGGGAGCGTACGGCGAGTCGCCGCAAGGCCTCTATTCCAAGGGGAAAATATCCTCGGGCGAAATTAGATGATTGCTGGAAAGACTGAGGCTCAACATCAAACGTCAGTGATCGCAAAAATGAAAATATGAACTACGGAAGTTAGTAAGCACTGTAAATGTAACTTTCAGCATTTACAAAAACAATGAGAGCATCTTTTGTTAAATTTACTGCATGCGCTTTCAGAGCAACAGGAGGCACTGCGATGCCTCCCATTATACTAACATAAATGGCCTAAGCCGTCATTCAGTGACAGCAGAAACTAATACTGTATTTATAACCTCATAACCTACGAGACTCCAGTTTCCTTGATCCTTCTGCATGGTGGCGTTCTCAGAAACATCTGCTTGTATTTCATTGATTTTCCACTCAATTTGCGCAACATGAGCTAAAAAAAGTTACAGTGTTGAAACAGTAACACCTTGTAGACTACCTATATTATCAAACGTTTGGGGAGGCAACAGCCTCCTTCCCAGTTATAGCAGATGAATTTTCTCTTACATCCAATGAAGCAGATGGAGACACAGAGAGAAGAGAGACCGAGCAAGGAATCAGCCAACATACTGTGCAATATTATATAACGGGATTACCCTATTTTAATCAGACTTGTTTGGACAATAAACCCTTACAGTAAAATAATACAGTTTGGCTAAAATAGGGCTATAGTTAAGTAATGCTACATCAATATCGGCTACATGGTGTTACAAAGCTCAGGCATGGCGAAGACCATAAAGTACGCCCAAGTAACTAATATACCGGTTAGTTTAAACCTCCCTACAGTATCAGCTCTGAGTTTAACCTCACAGCCCCCAGTAAGTTTGGTAGCCAACTGAGGGAATACCCAAAATGCGAGGTCAGGACTGTAAAGTGGATGGTTAATGAGTTAAAGCTTGCTCTCCGCCAAAGAACAGAGTTTTCTCAAAAAAAGAAATTGCCGGGATAAATTTTCTCAGGAAACTGCTGGACGTTACCAGAATGATAAATTCAAAGCCGAGATGTACTGTATACCTACTTTTAAGAACCCTCAACGCTTTGTCAAGTGATGACACGGCTCTTGAAGTGCGCAAACCTAAGAGGAGCGTGTGCTAAAGCAGTGTGAGCTTCAATAAATGTGTATCGCTATTAATTAGACAATTCTTACCAAGCTGACGAGACTTATTGAATGTTCTATGTAAAGGACCAAAAAAATGGGGAAGTACCGTCGAACACTATAACAAAAAAAAGTATCAGTAGAAGAACGAAAACGGAAACTTTATTCAGTAGTGTAAGCCTCTGTTTCCAAAACAAAGGCGATCTCATAGAGGAAGAAAGAAGGGACATATACATAAAACGTCAATAGAAAGGTAGAACCCAAGCACAAGAGTGTACCCACACATAATCAACGAGCATGGGAAAGGCAAGTCGAGAAAGAAGAGGAAGAACAGAGGAAAGTAACACGAGTAAGTAAGAGTATGAAAGCACAGAGAAGCAAAGTGGGTGCGAAAGAAAGAAGTCGCGAAGGCCGAGCTACGGCTAAGGTTAACTCAAAGCATTCCCTGGGGGCGCCATTCCCAGTAACCGAGGATGGTGAACCAAACTAATGTAACTTAACCGTATAACTTGTGACCCCTCCTATATCCCCAAAGAAGTAACAATTCAAGAAAAGAGCACTAATATACTTAACATAAAGTACGATTGTCTTGATGCAAAAAAAAAAAAGAAAATAAAGTGTGAATTTTAATATCCTCATTTCCTATTTTCTTAGAAACTGGTAACATAAGTCAAAAGAATGAAAAATTAGGAAATGAGAATCAAGCTGCGGTAAAAAGTAACAACAAGCACAAAAAAAAAAAAAAACGACGCCCTCGCTCAGAAGCTGCGAACTCAAGGAAAAACAGCGATTATAACGGGCACGAAAAAATGTTACAGGATTAAAACAGAGATTACGAGTACGGAAGAAATTGCCGCGCGGCCGCGACGCTTGATGGCGTTACGAAACTGACGAAGGAAACGGGACTTGTCCAGACAGCAGCCACAGTCTGCCGTAACTGTTGTGTACAGACAGCAGCCACAGTCTGCCGTAACTGTTGTCCAGACCGCAGCCACAGTCCGCTGTAACTGTTGTACAGACAGTAGCCACAGTCCGCTGTAACTGTTGTACAGACAGCAGCCACAGTCTGCCGTAACTGTTGTACTGACAGCAGACAGCAGCCACAGTCTGCCGTAACCGCTGTACTGACAGCAGACAGCAGCCACAGTCTGCTGTAACTGTTGTCAAGACAGCAGCCACAGGCCGCTGTAACTGTTGTACAGACAGCAGCCACAGTCCGCTGTAACTGTTGTACAGACAGCAGCCACAGTCTGCCGTAACTGTTGTACTGACAGCAGACAGCAACCACAGTCTGCCGTAACTGCTGTACTGACAGCAGACAGCAGCCACAGTCTGCTGTACTG
>LQNS02007215.1:27767544-27782456 GCA_001587735.2 Parhyale hawaiensis | reverse complement strand
TGGTCACTGATTCGTGGCTTCAGCTTTAAATTACAAGAGTAAACTCCGTTATTAAAACATATATAAATATGCTGGGTGGGCCATAAATTAGGTACAGGTGTCAATATCTTTGTCTCAAACATTCATCGTCATCCGGTATTTTGTTTTAAAGTTATTAACGAAAAACAGGGGTACACTGCGGGTGAAATACATAATAGTTTTGTAACGCTACGTAGCTTAACCGCCGACATGACACAAGGGTTGCGAAGGATGGTTCAGGGTTCTACTCAGATTCCTGGGACCAGCAAGTGTGACATTTCAAAATATTAGGACTGCTTGCATCTGAAAATGCTGAGACTTCTAAAAAATATACTAATTTTTGTTCGACTCCATGGACAAACCGACTGTCTGCTCCCAAAAATGTCCCACTTCTTACTATTCCCGACTAGGCAATCGTCGGTTTTCGTACGAATAGTACGATTTTATTTAAAATACTACCTAGTGGCCCGTGCCGTCATTATAAATGACGGCAAAAAATTACCTAACACTTCACCAAAACCCCCACCGTCTTTTGGGCTTCCTCACTTATCTAATACCTACTGAAGAAAAATATTGCAAGGTACTCAACTTTTCTTTTTGCCAGAAGGGCAAGCAGACTGAGTTCTATTTCTCCCCTATCTAATACTAAAGAAAAAGATTGCAAGGTACCCAACTTTTTTTCGCCTTTTGAAATCTGAATTTTCTCCTATCATATTAGTTCTATTTTTCTCTTATCTAACTGAAGAAAAAGATTGCAAGGTACCCAACTTTTTTTTTCGTCTTTTGAAATCTGAATTTTCTCCTATCTTATTTCCATAGAGCGTCACAGGAAAGATATAAATATAGTTATAAATAATTAAATATATAAATAAATAAAAACACGACGTGAATTATTATACATAGTAGGTACTGATATCAGTACTGATATTGTCTCTGTACACAAACAGTTACTGCGCTTTTGAGTGCGCTCGTGCCCCCTAGCTTGGCTTTCTCACCAGTTTTTCGCACACCTTCCCTCCTCAAGTATACGAACACGCATTTTTAAGGGAGGGGACCGCTTTTTGAAAAAATTTACTTACAGTCCAATTGCAATGAAATTTGCATACGATATGTAAAATCGAAAAAGAAAATGTTTTAGACTAGTTCTTTGAAATTTTCCCCTTCCTTCTTCGTTTTTTTTTTATCGTTAAATTCCCACGAAACAAAGCTGTTATATTCTCCATTTTTTGCCTTATTTTCTTTCAATCTGCACTTCACCAGTGACAAAAATTACTTTTAAAATCTGTAACTTAACGCTGCAAATTGCTATAGGGAAAGACAACGAGGCAGAAATGGAAAATCTAAGAGCTTCGTTTTGTAGGGAATGGTTGGACGATTCCAAAACAGTCTTTCTTTTCATTCTAGCATAAAAACTAAATTCTATGTGGGCTTTATGTAGAAACTGACAATTTTCAGGAGAGTCAAAAAACGTTCATTTTATGAAAAAAAAAATAGTTTAAAAGCATTCATAACCCTAAAAAGCTGTGTGTAATGGTTGAAATATGTTATTACGATGCGAAACAGTCGAGCACATTTGATTTATGTATTTTGTACTTCTTCAATGATCAACAAATTTATCTTTCATATCAAACTCTGAGAAATAGGTGTTTTCGTTCATGAATTGAAAGGGTTTTCACATAGTTTGTGTCACTGATATCACACTCTTACCTCACTGATAGTTTTGTTATTGCTACCTAATTGTTCCAATTTTTCATGTTTCCATAGTATAGGCTATAGGCTAGCTAATAATAACAATAATAACACTAATAATAGTGCGCATAAAAATTATAGATAGCTAACTTCAGAAAAATGAAATTAGAAAACGAATTAGAAAGTTTAAGCCAAACCTGTCTACTTTCTAAACATACCCTCCCGCCGGAGGCACTGGCGTTATACTCGCCATTCTGTGTACGTTCATCACTGTACGTGCGTTCAAGTACGCTTTCTTACCGCGTCACAACCACCAGAAGAACTACCCAACGTTTCATTACCTTACCTAACTTTTTTTTACCTAACTTAATCTGCGAGCAGCAAAGCACACGAACATGAACGACGCCCGTTGCAGTTAAGGAAGGTTTGCTACGAAGGCCATACAACGTAGCTATTGTTGAAAGAATCATTTTCCAGTTGATATTTTTCACTGCATTCCATAAGAGGCGAACAAACACTGAGCATCATAGATGATTGAAATTTCTCTCACGTACTTGAAATGGCGGGCATCCATGTTCATCATTTCCACGGTGGCTACGAATCGTAATAAGTTCAGCTGACTTTTTTTTGGTACAATGCAAAGCCCTCAAGAACTTAAGTAACTAGTATAGTTTCCATCGCTCAGAATGTCGAAAGCTCGGCCTAATATATAGGCATGTTTAATCTCCAAGTGAAGCGAATATAACTGAGAATGCAGTAAATAAAGATCCTCGACGTCTCCTTCAATAAATAAGAACAATATCAAGCAATAACTATCATTAGGTGTAACTAGATTCGTAGTTCAAACTACAGACCAATAGACTACAGAGAAGCAGATCGATCAATAGCTACATGTAGACGCGACAAGGCATAAGTAGAACACCCGAACATCAGAAGAGGGAGGAGCAGCACGCACAGCGTTCGGCGGAACGACTGTCGCAGTAGACAGAGGGGTCGTCGCGTACCGCTGTAATGGCCTCAGCGCACGCTAAGACAAGAGGGGGGGGCCCCAATGTATTCGTGATAAAGACTAAGGAGTATTAGAGTGAACCCGTCGAACGACCAACCCGAGTACATCCGTCCAGTAGTAAGTTGTCTGGTTTGTAGGGTAGTCGCACCGAACTGGAAACATTAGGAAGAAATAACGTTCGGTAGTAGGTACCTATACCAATGAAAAAGGGTACTAAGAGTCGTTGCGCAACTCGCGCCGATAACACAAGATATCTGACAAACACAGGGGCACCACTGCCGGTGCTCTACATAGGTGGATTAGCCCCCACCGATTATACAGGTCATACCTAAAATTTTTAGGTATGAAAAAAATGGGTTAACCCTATAAAGCATGAAATAATTAGTTATATTGAGTGGTTTAAGCCTCCGTTGTCACTACAAAAGCAAGCTCACGAAGAAAGAAGAGATAATTATTATGTCGATAGACCCGTGGAACCGATGCATTAGGATGTTTCCACACAGGACCAATGAGCCTGAGAACAAGTTAGAAACGAAGAGCAAGGGCGAACAGAATAAAGCATCAATGAAAACTGGAAAGAAGTGGTCACAGAACGATGTTCCGAAGGCCTAGGTAAGACTAAAGTAACCTACAAGATCCCTCCTCATGGGCGAGCCCAGGAAGCAAAGAATGTAACAGGAAGACTAGCGTGAAACCGGCATCAAAATGTGACCTCATGAAGTCCAATTCACAAACGGAATAGCTGACAGCTACAGAGCAATTTATACAATATCACCAAAAAATTTATCAATTGCAAACTTCAAGCTCTTAAATAATATATATAGACTAAATAAAAACATACCAATGCTGATTTACATAATAACTATGAATATTGCAGTGGACGCGTTCACGGCACCAGGGGCTGTATCTGGGCTGATACGGCACCCTTGTTAACTTTTTCTTTGAAGTTAAACCTTATTTATGCTTCGCTTCACATTCATTTCATACTGTTTTTCTTCATATTCATTTCATATTGCTTTTCTTCCTATTCATTTCATATTGCTTTTCTTCATATTGATTTCATACTGCTTTTCTTCACATTCATTTCATACTGCTTTTCTTCATATTGATTTCATATTGCTTTTCTTCCTATTCATTTCATACTGCTTTTCTTCATATTCATTTCATACTGCTTTTCACATGACCTTTTTTAACTTATCGCCCTATTTTCAAAGTAATCCATTCAACTCCCCCGTTCCGGACTGGCCAGCTATTCGAGCGGCACACAACACGGTACACTTGTCAATTACAGCAAGTTTAAGATATGAAATGTTCTTCAAGATTCTCTCCCGTCAAGAATATAACACTATCGTACTTATCTATCTATATTATACTAAGTCTGTGAACCGGTCTTGTTTGTGTCTTGGTTATTTATTTGTGTCTCGTTTGACACATCTTCTTCACATTTGTACGGGAAGAAATTGAAGGTATTGGGAAGGGGGCAGTGGCATTCTTTCCATGGATTAGCTCTTTAATTCGATTGCATAGGTGATACGGAACTTAAACTGAGCTGGGCCTCAAGAACGGGTATGATCAATTCAGCGGTTCCATGCAAGGAGCTTCTAATGGGAGGAGCAAGCCCAAGCACTCTCGGGCGAGTAAACACATGGCTTTGTCACGTGATCGAAGCTGGCGTTTGGAGTCCTTAAAGTGGCTGAAGTGGCAGTGGTCAGCACATACATATAATTTAGGAAGATACAGACAGGCAGTTCTTCAATATTTTTGCAAAGACAATCGCGTCTGAAGATTTATATCCCAGTGCTCACCCTATTACTTTCATGATCAGATGCTATACAGGATACAAGTTTCCTTTACATACTTCCATCCGCTCGGAATTTCGTCGATGGTTAATGGCTATAAAAATTTGAGCTCAGGACTCCTTCCTATATAGGCTGCGTGAGGCANGATTGGATATGCCACTCAGCCAGTTTAAGGGAAAAGTTTACTCGCAACGCTCCCGTAGGATAAATAGAGAGGGTGTGCTCCACTCTATTAGAACCTCCTTGGTTCCATGGGCAATACAACTGAAATACGTAACATGTAATAATTTAACTTTGCTTACAACCTAGGTGTTGAACATTCGTTAGAGAAGCAAAGAATCTGTTGATAGTGAACCGAACGGGCCGCTCCTTGACGGCCAGGAAAGGACGGCCGAATAGCGGGTGGCCTTTGCCCAGCTAAATAACACCTGTTTTCTTAGCGAAAGCGAAGACGATCGCAATGACGACCCAACGGGTCACGGGTCGTCTAGTATTTTTTATTAGGATTAATAGCCCAACCAACAAAGGCCTGAGGTCCCACCCTCAAATACTCCCACTGGTCGACGTGACGCCATGCAGTTACGGCTAAGTACCTATTACTTTCGAGCAAGAAAATCCTCTTATGTAGCACTCCCTGCTTCTTGAGCGAATCCCGTTCTATTCCAATAGATAGGAGGAACAACTCGTGGAGCGATGTGGCACAAGCTTGGCAGACAGCATCAACCCTTTGGATATACGTCATAATCAAACATCAATTATCGAATAAGAACAAGTAGCACATAGCTATACAGTTTCAAATAATCCACGTGGGCTAAAACTATTCAATGAGTATAGGGTATACCATGTGCGACACGTGCCGAAGAGTATTACATAATTCATTTACCTACGCCGCCAAAGACACTGCAACGGTGTTCCAAACGTTCAATAGATAAAAAAAAAGTGAACATGCAGCTATAGTACCGGGTACTAGCTACATCTACACGAACGGAGTACCAATAGATAGAAGAACCCCGAGGATGGGAGCATCAACGCGCATAAGAAGAGGGAGACCAGAACTAATATCGTCAATTAAGTGGTAAAATATGAAAGACACAAAATGGGCACTGATTAGTTATATAACCCTTCCTTACACGAATTAATTTGCCTCTCCCGTAGAAATACCCCTACATGAAGATATAAAGCATAACATGCATGTTACAGTATGGAAACAAGTGTTACCCTTAACTGCATGCATGCAGTTATCACTTCACGCATAACAAAGCCTGTATCTTTCGAAGAATAGCAATATCAACACCGTCCAAAGTAATGGACAGCATTCATTAATGGATCAAACGACAATATTTGCAAAAACTCTTCTTCACCCATTAACGCACAATGTCCATATACTGGACGGTATTAATAGAGTCATTCTCAAAAGACATAGGGATCACTTTGAGCGTCAACAGGTAAATAGGCCTACCGTCAAGGAAAATGGACAATATTAATGGGTGTAGCTTTACCTAACAAACACCCAAAGAAACCTCTCGTAAAAACAGTAGCTTACTGATGTTAAAATATTTTCAGGGTGCCCATTGATTAGTTACTAAGTGCTGACCGGACATTCGCTTGCCCGAAACGTCAAGTAGCGAGGACACTCGCTGAAACGGTCCATTCCGTGTCGCGAGCGACCTCGAGAAAAATTTGGGCTGGAATTCAACATAGCGCGCAATTACCGACAGATGGCAGTGGGTCGATCAATCGGTACAATGCTGGCGCGATTCTTTACACAGCAGGTGAGCAAGAAGAGGACTGCAATCTGCCTCGACGGTGGTAAGGTGAGGCGTTAGTTTAAGCTTAATTAGACAAGACGTCGTGTTTAATGAGAGCAAATTGAGAAGGGACATGTGTCGAGAAAATTGGAAAACTAAAGTACGGAACACAGTGAATAGAAGAACGGCAGATCGGTAAAAAAAAAGAGAAAGAAAAGAGCAAAGACCGTCAATAATACTAGGATACACTTACGGAAACCAAGGTAAACCTGAAGAAATTCCTTGAAGAATATTGTTTTAGGGCTATGGCAGCCACAAACCTCCCCCTTCCCCCCTCCTCTCAACGTTTATTAGAGCCAATCTCACGACCTACCAACATCCAAATTGATAACTTAAAATTTATATGATCCTAAGCCACTCCTGCAAAGGCTACTCGCAGTGACGAGAATTCAAGAGTGCTGCATTTGCACGCTGACGATCACGCGTTCGCCTCATCACTTTCGGCATTTACAATCCATGGCGAGAGTACCGTTATGACCAAATAAGAGATGAGGGAGATCAGGGGGTCTAGCCTTCCATCTCCGTTATCATAGCTGAGAATCGGTGGTCGATAGCAGCCGCGCATTCCTTTGGGGCTTAGCAGATATTAATCTGCAGCACGAACTAGTGAATGTGGATACCACACCAAGCACTTGCAACCAAGTTGACTTGGCTTCTATACCCTCCACCAAAGCCTTGCNCCCACCCCCCTCACAGGGGTCGTGACCCATCAGTCCGGAGGCCCTGCCCTACATGTCACATTAGATAAGGGAGACTAACCTAATCCAAAATTACGTCCTTTACCCCATGCGGAGATTAAAGAAAATAATTTTTCGAACATACGCTAGTAGCTATTTATAATAGGCACCGTAGGTACACATATACGCTCCTTTGGTTACCACGGGGTTAACTCTTTCATTATTATATTACGTGCCACACTTGATTCAGTTTTTTTACCACAAGAAGTAGCTATATTTTAGGACAATACAACTCCCTTTACCATCAATATATTTTCGAGCTTAGCCTCCAGTTCCACTAAAATGATGATCCAAGAGAAATACTAGAGCACTCTGAGAGCGCATACCTCCACCAAGCGAGGCAACAGTAGCAAAAAATTCAAGCTGACTCTGAGACCATAATTTTCTTTGTATAAATTCCAAAATCTAATCATTTGTGATTTGGATATTAATAACAGCTTGTGCAATTTTCTTGAAGATCCGTTCATTACTTTTTGAAGTATACTTCTAACAAACGCTATGACAAACATGAGTCAAACATACAAACGAACAAACCGATATGCACCAAAATTTAATCATTTAGCTATGTCTTTTAACATTACTAACAACTCATATAAATTCCATAAAGATCCATTCATTATTTTTTGAGTAATTGTGCTAACAAGATAATATTTTTAACAGTGACAAACGAACGAACAAACGGATCATTACCAAAATTTGGTCATTTACTCTTTGTTATATAGCTACTTAACAACTCATGTTAATTTCCATCCATCTACAACTTTTTGAGCTATGGCATTGAGAAAAATGAGGCAGACAAACAAACAAACGGATAGATATTTCTTCACCAAAAGTTAATCATCTGTTCCTCCTAACATACCTAACAATCCCTGTAAATTTCGTCAAAATCAGTTCATAACCTTTTGAGTTATCTTGGTGACAGACAGACAGACAAAGAGACAGACAAACACGACGAAAACATAACCTCCTTGGCGGAGGTAATAAGTGACGTACAGCATAGGTGAACCTCATATAAGGTGGGCTAATACAAGGGCTTACTCGCATAAAGAACGTAACCAATACCTATATATTTTCATATATTGTTTGATTCAGTGTTTTACCGCTCTAGACGGAGCGAGGCGATTCAAGAGTGAAGCTAAGTAGTGAAGTACAGAACGCATTTCCTCTTTAGGAATGTTTCCTCTCGGTATTCCAGGAGGAAAATCTCAATTTGTCAATTTGTTCAGTACGCTACTACCTACAGGCGGGAAAAAAAGCACGAAGCATCTCCAAGAGACAAAAAACGAAAAGAAATCAAGGCAAAAGAATAGAAACACTCGTGTGGAGGGTTCCTTTCGTGGTTTTCATGCAACAAACTAGCAAAAAGGAAGGCCATGAGATAATTACCATACCATAACTTACCAAGTTACCACCAGTCGCCAACTAGAAGGGGAAGTTTAGAGAACTTACTTAATTCAAAAAAACTAACCTTTTTAGCAGGAACTGCAGCCAGCTGCAACATTCCTTGCGGAAAAGACACTCGAGACAGCCCCCAGATGAGAAATGCCCATATACATATTGTGACAGCAAAAGGGCCCGTCAGAAAAAACCCCTAAGGGAAATATTCACATAAGGTTGGTAGGATATTCGTTGTATAAGGGTGGTATTATATTTGTTGCATACGGGTGATAGGATATTTGTTAGTAATCATATAATTTTCTTCGACAGTCTAGTATGCATTTCGAATTTTTTACAATTTATGATGCAATGCACCATTGCCCTTTTTTTCATCTACCGTCTGTAGCAAAAGAAAGGGGTGACTAAGCTTCTCCTATAACATACCTTCTCATATAAGGTACACTTATTTCGGTCCACATTCCCTACCTTATATGAGGTTCAACCATAGCTATATTGATGAAATCTTGGAACCTATCGACGAAGGACATAGTCATATAGCAAGTCAGGTAAGGAGGAAAAGAACAGAAAATACTTCCAGTGAAGCAAGGATATGGGAAAATCACAATGCGCATGAAAGAAAGAGGCGCGGAAACAAGGGCTAAAGTAATCCACAGGCCTGGACGATGAGTACAGCAGACGACCCGTCGAGATCCTGATCAATTGGGTTACACTAGAGGTGACAATACCTCGGAAACCCCTCCCCTCCCCGACGGGTTGTGGATTACATGCACTATAGCCTAAGTCTCCTCTGCCACACGGCAAATAACAGGGATGATGAGATACCTAAGTAGCGAGAAGTCGAGATATCGTAAAAAAAATATGCCACCGATATTCGGGACAACAGGCAGTGGACAATTAAGGCAGGTATATAAATTGAGAGACGTGGGCACTTGCGGCCACCTGCAGCTCAGCCACATCAGTTACAAAAACGGCTCGAGGCCGCAGACCACCAGCCTTTTTTTTTAATCTAATGACTGGACTGGAAAATATCCACCTAAGAAAATAATACGAGTAAGTGAAGGCTTTTCATAGCTACCACAATAAACGCTTTATCAAGCGTTTTAACCGAGAGTAGCCTATCAAGAAATCACAGGTATATATCCGATATCCATAAGGGGCGGCATTTATCTGACAAAATATTAAAAATTTACGTTAGATCAAGACAACGTTGGATAATGGGGATATGAGAATCGGACTTTAGGACATAGGCTACGTATACTGATGCATTTAGTACATTTGGCACACATGCTGGCAACTAAGAAATGGTGGCGTTTATAACTTTATATCCATAGTGAAATGAAAATATATGGGACCAAGTTGGACACTGCTCTGAAGGGTCGGAATTAATTCGTCGGAAAGTAAATGCTCCTGTAGCTTAGTCAATAAACAAGAAATCCCTTAACCTTCTCTGATTCAAGCTGTACAAGCTCGCTACAAGGACTTTTTCCCATAGGACTACAATAGGAGAGAAAACCATGAGTAAGATGAGGATAACCAATAGCAATCAATCATAGCCTCCAACACCAAGTTGCGTTTGGTTGTAGAAAATCATCTCTGTATTCAGCGGGTAACAAATATCGCTACCTACAACATAAGCTAACACTCAGAGAAACCTCTGTTTCGGTAAGTTAATATTTATATAACCTTCTAAAAGGTAAATCCAATCAAGCTCCTGTATAAACCAATCTCTTTGAAGGTAAATCAAACCGTGTAATAACAGAGATTTCTGTGTGCAGCAGCCGCCGCCCGCCCAATATATCCGCAATTCCAACTCTGCACACGTATACGCTATTGCAAAATACAGAGTCCCGATAGTGACCAGGGCCTCAACTACCTTGTGGTTCTCATAGTAAATCCCCAACAGAGCTCGATAGCAAACGTATCATTTGGGCTCTCCACTACAAAAGGATATCGTAGCAGGCAAACTGCGAGTGGCATTTGCGTGGTCGTGCTGGGAGACGCGGGGCGTGTTCGGGTCTTGTGAACATACGAGTATGGTCGACTTACCAGCGGTACTTCCTGGATCGAATTGAAATGGCTCCTAGAAGAAGCTTAATTATAAAAAATTACGAGTAACACACTCACTGCAATTAGAACACAATATATCTACGACTGCATGCACGCCAACCGAGGAACGAAAATAAGCGTGTACAACGGATCTACTCGCTTTTTTTCTAAATTTTTTCATTCGACTAATCAGCCGTTCCAGTGTTGAGGTCAACATCACTAGGATCATTCGTCTCGGTAGAAAGATGGGGCAGCTGCTTATTGCATATCCAAACTTGGCTTTTTACCTACCAGCCATATCAATCAGTTTTCGTATAAATAGCAATGTCTGGAACGTTACTCTACGGCGCTTCTGGGCGGTTAAAAGCCTCCAAGACTTCTTCTACAGCGGATTTTGGACAATTTGTTCACACAATGAGATGAACCTCCTGACTTCGACAACCATTGTGAAATTTCAGCCCAAATCAGCCTCCCCGCGCACAGATGAATAATGCCTACCTTGGCCAGTGGCATAGAATGAAAACTGTTTTCTGAACAACCGCACAGCACAAACGTTTCCTACAATGCTATTCCTACGAGACACCGATGCTCTAGTTGGTCTTTATAAAGTCAAGCGTCAGAATGGTGTTCTCATTGAGAAGCCTGTCCTGAATGGACAACTACAGCAATTATACCAAATTTACTTCAATTTCTCAAGAAAAATAAAAGGCCTGGTACCTTTCTTTAAGACAGCCTTCCAATTGCAAAACAACCCATAAACCTTCATTTGTTTGACTACCACTATTAATAACCTTTAAAATGGAGAGTACGCTGTAATGGGTTCAAGTTATGGAGAAGGCTGAAGATCCGGCAGCTTGAGGCCTAGTCTTAAGATTAGGCAGAAGTTAGGCAATAATTTCTAGGCAGTTATTTTCACTGCGACAGAAATAAGTTAACGAAGTGGAACGGCTGCCGCCTGCCTGCGACACACTTGCTTGGACAGGCCCGAAAGTCGTCGATAAAGAGGTGTGCGCAGCAAGCACTGGCACGAGAGAGCGACACCTAGACACCCTCACTTCACCTTTGTCAGTGGCACACTGAGTGAGGGAAAACTGTTATTATAGAACTTGCAGAAGAGCCGCACGATTAGAAGAATAAATCTACGGAGATTTACTGTAAACAAAGGATTAAGAGGGTCGAGGATCCGACGGCAGGCTGTGATATAAATCGGTAGTAAATCCTTCCAAGGGAATTAAGGACAAAGATTAGAATTTTAGGTTGAACGCCGCTTTACGCCTTCACCGACACAAAAGCGATGTCTCCAAGCACTTTTATAATGAAGGAACATGTATTTTTATTCCCTAGCTGTACCTCCGGACCTACAAAATAGAGAGATCCAAGCAGGGAAGCTCGGTGCGACCGCCGTCTGCGAACACCACTGACAGACGAGTTTTAAGTATCATATATATTCAATAATCATAACACATAATTTATCTCAAGTCGGCAAGTGCGCTTCTACTGGCAGGAAAACAAAAAGCAATACATCTAACAGAGACGAAAGAGGAAACGAGAAGACGACACAAGAAAGGGATTCGTGCTGAAGGCTCCTTCTGTACCCCCGCACACACGAAAGCAAGGAGGAGCCCCGTGGAATAGGTCGCACACCGCCCTTGGCAACCGCTCTCCCTCACGAAGCACAAGGGGAGATACCTATACAGTAGAGGACCTACCTAACTTTAAAGACTAAACTTATTTACAGGAACTGTTGCCAGATACATACAACATTCCAAGCGAACAGTAACTCACTCCTGTCATTCCTTGGGGTGTGAGGCCCACCGGAAACGTGTAGGTAGTACGCCAGGAAACGCGGAGAGCCCAAACTCAAAGGAACACCCTGCACACAAACAGAAAAAAACGCAATAAATTTCTCAGCAGAAACAGGAAAAAAAAGAAGCAGAAATGGCAAACAAATCAAGGAAAATACCGTTAAAGGCCCCGTAATAGACCACACACGTCTATGGGCCAAGTAATGCGAAGATGAGTTGTCGAGACCCCGTATGTTGCAACTCCCCATACTACAACAGGCAAAGCCTTCACCAGCCGCCCATCAAACCCACAGCCAAGGTGGGGCCAAAAGAGGCAGTTTTATTCAAAGGAGAAAATTGTCCGCTAAACAAGTTTCATTACTAAGGAGAAAATTATCAGATAAAACGACCGGTAGAAATTCATTTCCACTAAGAAAAGTTTAGTCCCAGTATCAGTATAGGCACTCCTGGGAACACACGGGAATTTTTCAGCTTCAAGCAAGATGGAAAAAATCCGTAAATATCAGGCAAACACACAATGGAGTGAGTGTGAAGATTTAACCCCAAAAAAAGAAGTGTACGTACTTCACGAACGTTTCAAACACCGGGATGCCGACGAGCAGCCGATATTTCATATAGTATATAATTACAGGATGAAGTCAGTCGAAAGCATTGCGACGAAGGGATGAATTACGTCGTTACTTTACTGCCGAGTGGCCCTGACGTACGACAGAGCTGCGTGACGCAGACAGGCTCAACAAACGGGTACAGATTACGGAGTAATTACCGTACTGGCAAACGGATTTCAAAGACACAATCAACATAGTCACGGATCTGATACGGCCAGACAAAAAACAAGTAAGGATCAGCGTTCATCAGTTGTGTATACATATCTAGCCTGAAAGTTTTGTTTCCTCTGGGAAATTCGTGACGAAAGTGATTTCTGTGGTTCACTCTCATCGCGCATTAACAATTTCATTTTGACGAAGTAGCTTCAGCAGGAAATGTTAATTTAGAAAAATATTCCAATGTTATAAAAGTTTCACCACTGGTACTACGGTACCATACCAATGATTTTAAAAAGTTTGATTTTTCTAAAAAAAAACAATCGAGACCACACGATGGGTTATATAGCAGCCGAACTTTGATTTGTATGTAAAATTATGCTATATTAGGGTAGAATAAGCAATTTTTTAAGAATTTTTTAAGCTAGATTAGACGATAAAAACTGTGTAAAATAGGTAAGAGAAAATATGCAAATATAAAGTTTCAAACTCGTTGTTATAAATCAGGATGCAGCTACGAGGCGTTTAATTGAGCTGCGGCAAAAATATATCGTTGAAACAAAAACATCAATAACTCAAAATGAATAATTTGCGACGGTTGGAATCAAAAATGCGTATTAAGGACATAAATATTTACAACATTTAGGTCATAAAGTGTATCCCTTTGGGAGAATAGCGCGGGGGGGGGGGGGATTCTAGACAAAAATTCTTCTAGTGTCAACATTGTAGCTTGGCCAAGAATCACCCTGTACTACAGTAGCAAAAAAGTTAATTCCAACTATTATTACATGATTGAAGAACATAGTATCATACCCTAGACAAAATACCAATCACTGCATGACTTGACAGCACTCGTCCAGCTCCCTTCCAATTATCTTATAACTGCACTAGAATAGCAACTCTATTCCTAATTTCCTACTCCTGAATTAAACATGACAGGAAAGTCTGCTCCGTTTGTCACTAAGGCGCCCAACGTCGAAGGTCTACAGGCCACCAACTCGCCTGATTTAGTATACTTTGAAGAAGACACATTCCTATCACAGTCGGCATCAAAATCAGACAGGCTTTTTCGATTGTTGACAAGCGTTTTAGAAAAAAAAACAGAAAATAAAGACCCAGAATCACGGAATGCGGCGTCTGTGACTTAACTGCTAGGAGTTGCTGATTGGAATTAAGAAGCTTTGAGGCTTTTAAATCGTAAATGCCAGCTGTAAAGCTAGGCAAATTTTAAAAATGGACACTTTGAGTCACCACACACCATCAAGTTGGCATTAGTTATAGTTAGAAAGTTTGAGTCTCCGTTTCCGAGCGAAACGATGTCACAGAGGAATCTGAGAGGATAGAACAAGGGACATAGATATAGTATGTCGATGGAAATTGGGAACCCATGCACGACTGTGTTCCCACATGATGTTGGTAGCTATTATGTTAAGGAAGATGTTGAGGTGCGATGAACAGAAAGAATCACTGAAATTGCGAAATTCACAGTCACAAAACGCGTCATCGGTATTTTTATTGGACTAGGCTATGCGACAGCTTGGACCCCAAGCGTGCATTAACCTGTTAGGTAATATTATCTTTGGACGTAGCTAACTACATACAAGCCGATATATGAACTACACTTTGTACACCTACCGTTTTGCAGCTTTGCAAATCTCAAATTTAATAAACACAAAAACGTTTCACCAATATATTATTATTATTATAGTCATAGTTTTACCACCGTATCCACTCGATGAGTGATCCGCACAGTGCAAACTCGGTCGTTCTCCGCAGCTCGGTAGGAATAATTTATCTCGGCATTCCTGCCAGAAAATCTCGGTTGGCTCAGTGCGCTAC
>LQNS02007215.1:27743266-27757318 GCA_001587735.2 Parhyale hawaiensis | reverse complement strand
ACATGGTAGCTATAGCTATAAAAGAGAAATGTACAAAAAAAAAACTATCCACTTTTATATACATTTTTTTCAAACCTGTTACTGAAAATTCAGAAGTGAATGATATTTGTTTATCAGTGGGATTCCGGAGTCGGAGTCGGGCTAAAAATTCCGACTCCGACTCCGACTCCTAGAGCAAGTGAGATTCCGACTCCGACTCCAACTCCGACTCCACCTAAAATCCTCCGACTCCGGCGGACTCCGACTCCGGCTCCGACTCCGACTCCGCAACCCTGATAGGAAGGCAGCAATCCATGACATAACGGCTTCATCAACTTGCTCCCAAGACTTGCAGTTTCCTCATAAGGACTACATGACTCACCCTATCAAAAGCCTTGGAAAAGTCCAAAAATATCACATCAACAGTGTTCCACTGCTCCAGGCCCCCCAGTACATCAGCATATGCTAAAGGCAGCTGATCCTCAGTTGATCTCCCACGAAGGAATCCAAATTGACTAGTAGACAACAGATCATTGGACTCTATATAATCCATCAAGTGGGCCACAATCACGCATTCCAATGACTTGCAGCAAACTGATGTCAGACTGATAGGGCAATACTTGTTGCAGTTATTATAATATATCGAAACTTTGACTTGAATAAAGGTACCTACCACAATAGACTTCAACCATGCACTGGGTAGAACTCCAGATGCCAGACACCTTTCAAATATGTAGTGGAGAGGATAAGCCAGCAGTGAAGCACAAGACTTCAGAAACATATGGTGTAAATATCCCACCTGGACCCCCAGGTGAACACCATCCAGAGAACAGAGCAAGCTATGCACATCACCCACAGAAAAATCAAGCTCGTCTACTGAGCTCGCTGCAGGGTTCCCACACAGGGGAGTCAGGGACGGCAGGAGCAAAAGCCCGACTAAGGGAGTCCACAAGTTCACTCCTAGTTACTGGATCATCAACAAGCATGCCCAACTCCAGCCTGACAGGACCCACAGAGAGAGCATGCACTTTCTTTCTTCTGATGTAAGAATGGAACAACTTGGGAGCCTCAGGATGCCTCTGAGCTAAGAGACTCTTGTAACGAGCAATCTCTCTCTAACAACAAAGTCGTGATACTCCAGGTTCACAGTGTTGAACTGAAGAAGAGCATCTGCTGTACGGGCATCCAGGCGACCACACTCGTTTCTCAACTGTTTATATTGTTGCCACAACATACCTACTCTTGAGGTTCAGCTGACGAGGAGGCCGAATCCGTCAAACCTACCAGAACATATAACTCAACCAAGGGATGAATAACAGACAGTAACCTGCAGTAACACTATTCCACAGACAGACAGGCAAACTCAAAGTCCCAGTCCACGGCCACTAAACACCGCATAATTGGACTGTAATCCCCTCTAAACCATAACCGATGTTGATTCGAATATGCCACCTGCTCTGCGGCAGGAATTTGGAGGAGGTAGTCAACAATTACTGGTGAGTGGGCGCACCTGGGCAGAGGTGCCAACACCGAAACAGAGCTAATTCTCTCCGGCTCGGAGGTCAAGCAAATTACCTGGTGAGATAAATGTCGGCTCCTCCACCCACGGCGTCAGACCAACCTCTGTAAAGGCATCCAAGAACAGCTTACCTGTGGGTGATACATACTGATGATCAGGCAAGTCGCAATACCACTTGAGCGAGGCCAAATTGAAGTCACTTAAGATTGCAACCTCCCTACTCTCACAAAATCCCTCAACAGATTCACAAGGTGAGTGTTCTGTACCTCTGTGTATGATGGGGGCCTGTACACACCAAGAACATGAAGGTCACACAAAGAGAGGTGGACACCTACTACATTTGGCAGGAGACCCTCCATTAAGATACAATTTATAGTCTCTTTCACATATATCAAAACACCATGCTTCCTAGTGGAAGAACCAGAATCTCCCCTGAACACAGACTAGGTAAGCAGGAGAAGACACAGATGAATCCAAGCCCCAAACAAAAGCCATGTCTCCCCAACCACCAGCCCATTCAGCCTCTGCTCCACCACAAGGATGCCCAACAAGTCAAGCTTATTTGCCACCAAATTCACGTTAACTTATCCAAATTGCAAAAATTGTGTGGTCACTAACTGAGGTGTCAAATACTAGCAGTGGTCAACCCACCACCCAGAGGAGAACCTCCACTCTCACCCACACCAGTCACAACCTGATCCGCAGGCGAACCCGCTCTAGCCCTCTTATCATAAACAGAAGGCACATGACTCCCAACAGCAGAGTCGCTACCCACCGAAAAGCTCCCACCCGATGTCGATGCGCAACCCACCACTGCACCCTGACCAGCCACCAAACCTTGATCCACAGCCGAATCTTGGCGAGCCAAGGAGCCCCGACCAGCCGCGGAATCACGGCCGGCCGAGGAACCACAATTCGAGGCCGCACCACAACCAGAGGCTGCAACACGACCAGAGGCTGCACCACGACCAAAGGCCGCACAACGACCAGAGGTCGAACCACGACCAGAGGCCGAACCACGACCAGAGGCCAAATCACGACCAGAGGCTGAACCACGACAGGACGTTATACCCCAACCCATCACCGCGCCAAGACCAGCAATTACCCTACCACCAGCCACATAGCTCCGATGAGCACCAAGAAAAAGTTCTCTCACTCTCTCAGCTCTCTAACCTCATCTCTCACATGGCCCGCCACAACCTCTGATGATGGTGAAACCTGCCCCAAGAAACTAGATACTCTCTGCTGTACAACCTCTTAAGGCCAACTGATTGAGTTTTCTAACCATGGCGCCCACTGACATCAGGGTTGGCCAAAAAAGGCCTCTTGGTACTTTCTGTCAGGTTTACCAGTCTGGTAATTTTCAACCTGGTAAAATCTGGTAAAGCCCAGTTAGGTGGTAACAACTGGTAAAACATTAGAATATATGAATAAAACTATGTAAATACATAATCATTTATCAATTAGCATGCTTCCAAGTTGTAACAAGTAAGGGCACAAGCAGTAACAAAGGTAAGATGCCTATTCATAAAGTAGCGTACAATATACGACATAATTTTGTTATACACTTTTCATGCAATTAACAGCTGTACTGAGTGACTACAGATTGCAGCTGATAGTCACACAGCTGACACAAGCCCAAGAACTGTCCCCCATACAAGCCGCGGTTCTACAGCTGCAGCACAAGTGTTGCAGAGCACCATCATCACTGTCCAGTAAACCTTTACGGGTCACTTCACTAACATCCACACAAACATTTTGATAGAACCTCCGTCCACACCCAAGGCACCCAATAGCCCAGCCATCCAGAGGTAACTCGCAAAGGCCACACTGCAACACCTTCCCAGCTCGAACAGGCAGTGCACGCATGAGGCTCCCAACAGCTCAGTCTGGCACGCCCATACTCAGTCACCAGCCACAGATGCAGACCATAGAGATGAGGAAGAATGCTGTGAAGACTTCAGGCTGCCGAGAGAGTCATCGGAGAGCAAAGCCGCGCCATCATCATCCTCGGCCAACAGACGAAGCCGATACCTCTCCACCATCTCACTCATCGTACTTCCTCTTCCACCCCACAAAATAGATCTTGCACAAATCCTCACGACCATCCTCCACTTTTGCCTTGTAAAACTGGTCATCTCTCACGTCCCTCACCTGGATGACGTCCCCCAAACGCACAGCTCAAATCCACAAAAGAAATCTGTTTCTTCATCACCAGCAATGGCACAACCAGGATCAATCCCAGAGCCTCCAAATCACCAGCAGTCCAAGCACTGAGATGTAAAACACTACCGTCAACACCAACTGACTAAAAAGATATGATGTAACTAGGTAGAAAAATTACTTGGCACTAAAATATTTTACTCCTCAGTGCCAGCCGGCCAGTGTAGTAAAATAAGTAAAACGTGGTAAAGGGAACAGTGAAAATTCCAATGGAGACAAGGGAAGCTAGGAAGGAAAGGAGAAAGAGAGGGTCGGCAGAGCACTGAAAGAGAGCAAGCATACCAAACCGCCTGGGATGCCTACATACAGCAACAAAAAAAAAAAAAGAGTGACTCGGGATTGCATGGTGCAGTATGAAAGAGCAAGTGAGACACTTAGTACAAAAGGGCAAATGCGGGGGACAAGAGTGATACCGTTTCTGAGGGGTGAGAGCATTACAGATCACCAGGAGGTGGAGGAGCAACTNGGAGTTAAATGAGCAAGTGGAGATCCAGCAAAATATCTGATTCTTGAGAGTACAGATAGAAGAGAGATGGATGTCCCAATAACTAGGGTAGAGGTACTGTGTTCAATATCTGAAGAATGGGAAAGCTGCTGGTTCAGATGGGATACGATATGAAATCTATAGGACTAGCATACTTCGTCCTATTTAATGGTGCACTTGGAGTGTCCAATTGTTGGGAAAAGATAAGGGGCGGGCGATCAAGGGTATTGCCAGGACCAGTCAGAGCGCCTGTTTTTTTTTAAAATTGAGCAGGGGAAGAGGCTTGTATGTCGGCTTGACAGTTATCAGAATGCTTTACATCCGCGTTTATTTGGCGGACAACAGATCGTTTCCAGCCGAGTTTGCCTTGCTTCTTGTTATTCTGGTTTGTAGCGGCTGGTCAGGGTTGGACTTGGGTATGCTATAAGCACTTTACGTTCGAGAACTGCGGTTTCCCGGATGGGTTGGTGTGTTTGCGGCTGTCGGCAGAGATCCACCTTTTTTGGCCACAGGTATCTGGGGCTGTGATCTTGCCTAGAAAACGCTTGTAAGAATCAATCGTTCAATTTTGGATGAATTCAAGGAGGCTTAGCAGGCTGGAGAAGGTGTTTTTACATCGCTGCCTCCAGACACATCGCCACTCGGCACGAGGGTAGAGACTACGGAGAGTAAGAGAGGTTGCCGACACAGGCGTGACATCTGTCTGCATTGATGCATCTGGGATCGGTGTTATATCCTCCTCGTAAGTGAGAAGCCTTCTGGTGATGGTTGCGTTATTACTTCCGGAAGAACCCTCACCCTGGACTCCACGAGGGGATGAGGTCTGAGGATCACAGGGATGGCAGCAAAGGGGGGGGGACATGAGCAGCCGTTAGTTCCATTAGTGGTCAATCATTAGGGGGTGGGTAAACGGGGGCTGACTGGTGGGTCTGCTGGATTTCGGGCTGAAGGCTTTTGTACTCATTAGTGTCGTTACTCGGGGGTAACCAAGTACCCCCGAGGTCAGAGGTGACTTACAGTCACTATCTTGCCATTGTTCAAGCAGCTGGATTGTCTAAAGGAAAACTCAAAAAAAGAGGGAACAGAATAAATTAGTCAAGTCAGTATCCTCTGCACCAGCAACTCAGGGGGGCCATGAAACCCCTCCCTGCTGCGCCGTGGGTATGTCGGTGCTACCGACAGAGGTGTTCTGTTGGAGCGAGCCACTGAGAATGGATAGAGGTTTGCAACGAGTTTATCTCAGTGGGGAGTAAAGACATAGGCCTAACACCTCTGGAGGATCAAACAAACCCAAAGCCTCTTCAGTTCCATGGCCTAGGGTGATGTATGAGTGCGCTCGTCGTGCCAAAATGAGGAGTGCTGCTGCTGGGCTCCTGAGGTACCAGGTGCACGTGGCCTAAAGAAAAGATAGAACACCAAAAGCTGCCTACAATGAGGGTTGCGCCTCGAAATGGTCTAAACTACCATTTAGACGCCCTCAGAGTTGGGCGCTGTCGTGGGTCTGGTGCTACCGATAGAGGTGTTCTGTCTTCACTCGCCACTGAGAGAAACTCGCTGCAACACTCTATCCATAATGTGATCAGAGTTAAAAGGTGATCGGAAAAAACTGTCTTGTTGATATGTACATATCTCCAAGACATAGTAAAACTGGAGCTCAAAATAGATTTCTACATATATTACTGTATTGCCCAAGGAAGGTGCAATAAACAGAAGTTCATCTTACAAACCAAAAATAGCTTTTCAAAAAGTTTACTTATACGCTATTTTGGTGGGTCTTGTTTGCCTTGCGGGAAATGCCACTACTCTATTTATTGGAGTCAGATCCATATAAAAATCACTCAGATATTAGAAAAGTTTATCTAGCAGCACCTATAGCTTTGTATAATAATCAATGTTTTCTAGTTTTCCTTTCTACCGATCAATAGCGGTCAAAATTGGAGTTACTGGCTCGCCCAAAATGCCCGATCAGCCCACTATAACCGTTATAATAAACTATTACTCATAGAATAATGTCAAAACATGTTCAAATCATGTTCTTTCTTTTGATATATAACAATGCTGAGTTATCGTCTTTTTTTTTTTAAACTAGGGTAGAGGCATTAGTCTCTGATCACTTTTTGCCAAAAAAAAAAAAAAATCCGCACCTTATAGTTCTCATAAAACACGATAACTCGGCATTGTTATATATCTAAATAAAGAGCATGAATTGAACTTTCTTTTGAGAGTAAGTACATAATTCTATGTGAAATAGTTTTTTAGTTGTAACGGTTAGCTATAGTGGACTGATCGGATATTTTGGGCGAGCCAGTAACTCCAATTTTGACTGCTATTGATCGGTAGAAAGGAAAAATAGATAACATTGAGAATAATAGATAATGCTAAAGGAGCTGCTAAATAAACTTTTTTAACATCTGAGTGATTTTCATACGGATCTGACTCCAATAAATGGAGTAGGCCTAATGGCTTTTCCTGTAACACAAACGAAACTCCCCAAAATAGAACAGAAGTCAGCTTTTCAAATAGCATATATTTGGTCTGTAGAATGAAGTTCTGCGTATTGCACCATCGTTGGGCAATAATATAAAAATTTTAGAACATATATCGAGCTCCAATTTTACTTTGTTTTGGACATATTAACAAGACGTTTTTTCTGATCACCTTCTAAGTCCGATCACTCCAGTTTTACTTTGTTGTGGAGATATTAACAAGACCGTTTTTTTCCGATCATCTTTCAAGTCCGATTGCATAAATTTTATGAAAAACATGTTAGCGCAAGAACCATGCACTTAAAAGTCAAATCCATGACTTGTTCATGCATGATAACTTATTACGCTCGCCTAGGATGTTGTATTCTTGCCGGGGTTTGATTGTTTGTTAGCCACATAACTCAACAAGTTAGTGTGGCACCCCCAATGGGGACATACGTTTCGCAAGTTTTTTTTATGGTGTTACGATTCGTGACACGCACAGGCAGCTGATACCTTATGTTCCGTGTATACTGACGCAATATACTAGCAATACGTGACACGCACAGGCAGCTGGTGCTTTCTGCACCGTGCATACTGACGCAATATAGCTACTAGTTACACGTGACACGCACAGGCAGCTGATACGTTATGCGCCGTGCATACTGACGTTATATATCTACGATACACAAACACAAGCAGCTGGTACCTCATGTGCCGTGCATACTGATGCAATATATGATACGTAACATGCACAGGTAGCCGATATCTTATACATCGTCTAGTCGATCCTTGCGGTTATCTGGTTGACCACTGTGGTCAATCAGGGAACCATTGTATCCGACCAGTCGATCATTACGGTTATCTGGTCGACCACTGTGGTCGATCATTGCGGTTTCTGTGGTCGACCGATCGATCACAGTGGCCGTTATGGTGATAGGAGACGAACGCCATGCTGTAGCAAGAAAAGTACAAATGTTAGGATATGAAACCAAGTGCAAAAAGGTGCAGCAACTAACTACAATGAACTGTAGATAATCGTGGTTCTAAAAAAAATAATTTTGAATTTTGATCGGAGACTAACGATTTGCATGCTTTTTGCCTGCAATATCCAATCACCCCACCCTCTGTAGGGGGCTAAGTGGACTCATGAAAAAATTACCAGAAGCTAGTCCAATATGTATACTACAATGTCAAACACTGATATTGCGACTTTAACGTAAGCAAACCCACAAAAAATTATTTTTTTGAGTGTGGTAGTTTTTAAAATATAAATAAATATGCACATATTTAGGCAACTATCTCATTCAAAAAATTCCTTACCTTTGAGTTTGGGGAATTACAATTTAGGACCTGCAGGACCTAATAAGCATTTCTTTGGCTACAATTTGAGCCCTAGCTGATCTTTTTAGCATCAATAGTTTGCCTTACAGCAAGTTTTTAATTTTGGGGTATAAAAGTCATCAGAGACTAAGCCGGGGATCGGAGACTAACGCCTTTACCCTATAAGGTGCAGTTTTTTTTTGCAAAAAATGATCAGAGACTAACACCACTACCAACCTTACCGAACCTAAAATTGGCTAGTTTTGGCTTCTTGGTGTCTTCAGCTATTTTTCCCCATAGGAAAACAATGGAAACTTAAGCTTTATCTCAAATCAAAAATGAAAAATTTTCCCATACGTATTCATGAAAAATGTCTTAGAATGGCTTTTTCAACCTATATAAAGTTTCAAATGTCCACAACTGGTGCCAGACCTAAAATGCAAAAATACTCTCGGAAGTTTGGCAGTTATAGTTATGGTGAGGAAGTTTAAGCCTCTGTTTCCGAGCAGAACAATATCACAGAGGAACGAGCAGGGGACACATAGTGTGCTAAGAAAACACTCTGGAGCAAAAGCTGCTCGGGTTGCTCAACTATACAAAACAGTGAAACTCACCCCTGTAGCCCTCGAAGCCCAGGCATAGCCAGTGCAGAACAGCAAGACCAGGGAGGCATCCCCACACCAGTGGGAATTATTAATCCTAAAACAAGAAACAAGATTACCCACACCTACACCATGCTAGTTCCCACAGTGGAGCCCAAGTCAGTTAGGTAACTCCCTAATGGGTAAACACAAACAACCAACACCTCGTAAGCATCACTCCAGGTAAAAGCCAAGCATAAGTAGTACCTATATATCTATTGAATGTTGAGATCATCTACCCCTAATAGCTGTCTCTCACCCCACACCCTTGCTAGGGAGCTACTCTTCGACACAATCATCCTTATACTTTCCACTCTATCACATCCAAGCATTCATATCAACCACTCCAGGCTTGTTCTCTCGTACATCACACCTTCTTGCGCACCCTACTCTTCTAGGACCACTTGCATCATCACCTCTCGCTCCGGTGAATAGCCAATGCTACACCAACATTGATTGCTCTACATTTTCATCCTCATCCCAGTCACACATCTGGCACACATGACTTCCTAATTCATTCCACCGATAGGTGCGAGCATTCACACTGAGAGCCTGAGACCGTACTTGGAAAAACAGGTCTCCCCCTTTACTGTTATCACACCAAGTTTCATGCTTAGGACATCTTTATTTGTTATTTCTGTACCATACCTACTAGAGTTGACTATTCTTCCATACCTCCTCGCCATTTATCCAGTCCATGTCTGCACTCGCCTATCAATTTCTTTCCTCCACTGCTGCACACTACAATCTAGACCTTTGCCTACCTCGACAAGCACTTGCCACTCATCTCTCACAAGCCCAGGTACCTGGTGTGCCCACTAACATGCAGGCCACAAACAACTGTTAATCTACGCACTTGTTCCCATTTGTTCTTGCAAATAATCCACAGGTGCAACCTTCCTTGCCCACCTTCCACCATCCATACATTCCAGTCGTACTTTGTAGCTCAGCATACCCTTCATCACGAATTCCTTAAATGTGCCCATCTCATATCTCCTCCGAGTGCCTCTGTTGCCATCCACCTAGGTGCACTCAGAGCTGCCCTAGCAACCTTCGTTTGTATCACTTCTAGTTTGGTTATATCACTGTCATTCCATGGCACAACTTCCATAGCTACCATACATTACACTTGGTACAGCCACTACCTACTTTTCATATCTCACTCAAGATTTCATGTTTGCAAGCCCTTCTGATATTCACATGCATGCACCTACACAAAATAATAGTCACCATCTTATTACTTAATCCTACATGCTCTAGGACCCCACATAATTCTCTATTTGCTTTGCCGCATGCTTTCTCAATATCCAGAAAAGCCAGGTAGATACAATCGACAGCCCTCTTTCTTCATTAGTCCAATGACTTTAGTGACAACAAACATCTGCTATTCTATCACTCCTAAAACCATTCTGTTCCTTACACAGCACTCCCACTTGCTCAACACACTTAGTCATTCAAAATAGCCTTCTGAAGATAGCACAGAATATTTTCCCCATGGTGTCTCTGTCTCTGGCACACTCTACCAGAGGAGGTTGTGTTGTCCCAGTTCTTTAGATGTTTTCAAGGGGTGTCTTGCTTGTCACTTGGGGAGGTGTTGTTTATGTGTGATGTCTGTATGTGTTGGCTTCATATTGGCCTGCTGCATATTTTTTCGGCTTGTTGGCTGTGCCTACCTCAATAGTTAGCTAGTTGCTTTACTGGGTTGTGGTGCGGTGGAGGTGGGGACTCCAACTGTAGCTTGTCAGTTGACTGGCTGTATGGGTGTGGCTCTACCTTTGGTGTTGGTTGTTGCTTTTGGTGTTTACCAATTAAGAAGTTACCTCCCTTTCCTTGCCACAATATATTTGGGCATCAAGCATCTAAGGGTCCCAAGTGCCTTTTCCACAGATATTGAAGCTTGCCGCAGTTCCTGCTGACGAGGTTAATTTTGTAAAGTTAGGTAGTTTCTCTAATTTTCCCTTTCTGTTCCTGGAGGTGGGCTGTTGATGGAGACAGCCGACCTCGTCTATGGGACTTCTCTACTTTCTCTCGTATGGAAGCCTTCGAATGGGACCGTCCACTGGAGTGTCTTCTTCCCGCCAGTACCGTAGTAGAGCACTGAGCCAAATTAAGATCTTCCAGCAGGAATGCAGAGATAAAATATTCCTACTGGTAGGGTAACATGTCTAGTACCCGTCCACCATGCTAGGAGCTGTCCACTTGGCATTAAAATCTTCCTGTGAGAAAACTAACAGTGCCAGAAAGCCGTACATATGCTTAAACTGTAGGCTAAGTAGTAGCCTAAAATTTAAGCTTATGCATGGCTCTCTAGCACTGCTAGTTTTCTCACAGGGAGATCTTAATGCCAGGTGGACGGCTACTAGCATGATGGACGGTGTAGTAGTTCACTACTTGTGCTAGCCTAGCTTAGGCGGCACCACTCCCTTGCACCCTCTGTGCGTTTGTCTATGAAAGGCCCTAGCGACTATGCCGGCCAGCTCAGAAACCCGCTGGAGTTATACGTGGGACGTACCCTATCCCCACGCCCAGTGGTGTATCATCTTTGTCTCAATCCAACACACAGTAAACTGTCTGCTACTACACCAAGTCTCCATACCCTTTACTTGAGACGCCATCACCTGGTGACGATCGAACGAACCCGACCAAGTACATCTGCGAGGAAGTTACTATCGTATACATACACAGGCATAAGGAAAGACCAGCTATCACACAGGGTATCTATCACATACTCAAGTATCCCCTTACTTTGACAGCAAACCATAGTAGTGTGTTATTAAATTAAAGTACATCCATCTTTCCTCGACACACTCAAGATTTTCATTTCGCCAGGATGATATCACCGAGAGTGGCCAAGTACGTGGATCCTAATTCTACATACGCCAAGGAGCTATAAGTCGGCTTGGACTCTGGTGGCAAGTCTGAGGACTGATGCTAAGTGCTACCACAATTGCTTCACCTGAGACACATCGGTTGAAAACACGTTGAAACTTACATCGATATTTATTAGAGGAACCAGCAGGTGGAGGTACAACGGCAGCTAATCCAATACCAGGAGAGGACACCTTGAGTTGACACGTGGCAGTGAAAAACTGACCTATCGACTACATTCTAACCTGACAATATCTCCTATCTGCGAATTTACAAACAGGCGAACATCCTTTATGAATAAATCCTAGAATATTCCATCGCAGTCAAGCAAGAAACTGAAGCGGATGCGGAACAGATTTCACGCATCGGAACACGATTTACCAGTTTCGCCAATTCCGGCACGGATAATGCGTCTCTCCTAGCAACGCTCCGCAAAACAACACTTGAACCTCAAGTGACAAACAAATGTGCTGAATTAAGAAGATACAAAATGAACTAATAATCACTGAGTAAGTAATCAATAAACGTTGGTAAGTGATTTATCAATAATAATAAGAGTGTTATGCAAAAATAAGTGAAAACAACGTTGAGGTCTCAGCTTAGGGCTAAGCTGCTGCTCTGGCCTAGGGTAGCAACTTGGAGTAGTGGTGATGGTGATGTTTAGTGACGACTTCCTGTCACAGATGGGTGCTAGACATGTTACCCTAAAGTAATTATATAAAAAATTAAATTCACAGTTGAATCGTCTGAGTTACGGCTACAGTGGTAAAACTGAAATACAGTGTATAAATACAAAATAAGAAGTTACCTAACTTAGATACTTGGGATCCACTGTGGTAACTATCCCTCTTTCTCATATGTTTACATGGCTCTCTACTTGGCTCTCAGTGCGGTGATGCTTAGCTGGTGCCACAAGTGTGAGTGTGGGTGGTCTTGCTCTTTGTGCCTTGTAGTGGGGTTTTTATGGTTCTGTAGTGTTGGGATGCCACTGTGCTGGAGAGTTACTACCTAATAGTGCTCCATCTATGTATGTGTTCTTTGTTGGAATCCCGATGGCCACCTGTGCACCTTTCCGGCTCGTTGATGGTGTGTGCTTGTGTGTTCTATTGCTGGTGCCGGCACGCAGGGCCGTGCTTGCCTCTCAAGTCTGCTGTCCTGCTCTGGGCAGGCCTGGGCTGTGGGGCTGCAGAGGTGATTTGCTAAGGCTATGTGGCTGGTAATTCTTCAACTTCTTCTTTCTTTGTGTCCCCATTTCTGCAGTAGGGTAACCTTGCACTCATTCCATTTCTTTGGAACACATTCATTTTCTAGTATATACCTACCATAAAATGGGGTAATGTGGGACAATTTTTCAAGTTTTTTGTTAATTTCTAACTATTAATGATTTTTGTTACAAACGGGGTGATATCTTGTAGGTCTGGATGAGAGCTACAAAACGGTGTATAACAATAAATTCTAGCTTTTAACCATAGCTGGCAATGAAAGAAAAATGAGCAACCTGTAATATCCCGGCATGCAGGGCTTTTCGGGACACCTGTAAAGAAAATGTCAAAAATTTATTTTAAAATTATTTTTAGAAGCCCAAATCTCTTTAGCCTAATGATTAAAGGTGTTCTTCTAGTATTTTTTGACCATATTAATTTGTTGGAGGAAGTTTATGATGTCAAATACACCTGTGGAGTAAGAATGAATTATATTTTTACTATCATGTTTTTTCAACAGCTTCTAAAATTTTCTCAACTTTATTCTACACATGTACAGGCCTGATTTGCAGGTAGATGTCATTGACAGGTAGGCCTAATCAATGTTGAAAAACTTCTCAAAGATTCTGTCATTGACAAAGTATCTAGGTATATGCTGCACTGGTGAATCCTCTGTGACGTTCTGATAAACGTTACAATACAAAGCATTCCCAGGCTTGGGATGATATAGAGTCCAGCTAATGTCCTAAAGAACAATATCTTCTCTACACTTCTCAGAGCTTGTTACATGTCCTTCCTGATGTAATTCCTCCATAAAACATAAACAAAAACTACTGTAGTTCATAACGCCGCACTGTCGTAGTTACTGCAAAGTACAATTTCACTGGTAGTATCCAGTGCCGTATTTGACATTATTAGCAGGTTTTTTCATGAATATACCTACCTACTAAACTCATCACCTGAAACAACAGTGAATGTTTTTTTTTTTTAAATAAATCAGACTTTTTACTGGAAAAAATTGGTACATATTTTGATGGGTGTCCCGTAATACCACGGGTTGTGGGAATGGCCACCATTTTGTTTTGACAAGAGGTAGATAAATTCGGCTTGTGAGATTCTATAGCCAACACCCTGGGCTATGTATCTTGTCAGAAACTTATTGTTCTCTGCCTATTAGATTTTTCTCCCCACAGTCGCTGGTCATCACCAGCATTCACTCCCAGTCCACTCCTCCTCAACCTAGCAGCTAATTCCTCGGTATATAGGCTGAACAGAGTTGGTGACAGCACACATCCCTGGCGCACACCCCTCTTGCTTTCTACCCAGTCTGTTTCTATGTCCCCTAGCT
>LQNS02007215.1:27705918-27722708 GCA_001587735.2 Parhyale hawaiensis | reverse complement strand
AACTACGCATTTGTCCCAAAAACGTCATTCGTGAAAAACGTCTTAGAATACGTCCTTCTACTCATATATGACTTCAAAATATCGAAAATGCGCGATGGTCCTAAAAGCGAATTGAACCGTTTATCTTAACCTAGCCCAACTTATACCCAGCCCAACTTATACCCAGCCCAACTTATACCCAGCCCAACTTATACCCAGCCCAACTTATACCCAGCCCAACTTATACCCAGCCCAACTTATACCCAGCCCAACTTATACCCAGCCCAAGTTAACCTAGCCCAACTTAACCCAACCCAAACACCTCTAAAAACAGGTTTTCCATTACACTGTGCGAGTGTCGTTATTTTCTCTCATAGGAAAACAGTGGGAACTTCAAAGTCAAATATCTCGAAAACTAAACATTTCCGACGAAAACGTTATTTGTGAAAAAAGTTTTAAAATACCATACCTTCTTTTACCTAATTAGCTATGTCAACAATATGCGAAAAATGAGTTAGGTGCACTTGTAAAATAATACCATTTTGTTGACATATTTACGTAAAATCAGGCATTCTTCAACAGTTTTCATGAGTAACGTTTGCGTCGCAAATGCTTTGTTTTCGAGATATTTGACCTTAAAGTTCCCATGGTTTTCCTTTGAGAGAAAGAGCCATTACGGCATTACGACTTGCGCGATATCACCTTGCACTGCTTTTTTTATATATTTCTCGTTGGATATCAGCAGAACCAGTCCTCGTTTGCCTAACCCCAATAAGTAAGAGCCACCTTGTGGCCGAAAAACTATTACTAGGCTAGGCTTCGTTCTAGATGACGCGACACGGCCGTAGCCTGTGTAAACAGAACTTCAGTTTCTGACGAAAACGTTATGTTTGATAAACGTCTGAGAATACCTTATCCTACCTAAATATTTCAACAAAATGAGCTCGCAATTGGACAATAGGGTAGAGGCAACAAGCCCCGGCCGTGAGGCAATGATCGGTACCTCTGCACAATATCGTAAATATTAAATAAATAACAAGCCACACACCTTCACGCTGCAGTTGTAAATAATCTATTACTCGAAAGTACGCTCTAGATGAAAGCATGACGCAACAATTTGCGGAAAATATATTTTACGAGTCGAGCATTGCTACCGTGGTCCGCTCCGCTTCCGTGGTCTTTTCTTGTTAATTTGATAAGAAAGTTGTTTACTTTATCCATTTGTTAAATTTAAATGTTGGACAAATTTGTGCTGAGTGATAGTGGTTTTTCTTTATGAATACGTACACTGCAAGAATTTATTCATAGCACATCTCATAAGATGCGATGTAATTAAATTATATAATGGCCAAACATTACCGTCTCAATAAAGAGACAATTGGAGTGTCGGCCAGCAGAGGAGCCGCTCATAACTCCACATTGTTGATGTTGAGGCAAACGTGGCTTCGGCTTGCACATTGCTTTACCACTTTGGTAGATATCTAAAATACTAGGTAGTAGTGTCTTGAAGTTTGCATGCTATGAAAAGCGGCAATAGTCAGTCAATTGCAAAGGAATACACTTACTTTAAGCGTCACATTTAGTCTCGGCAACATGACTGCCAAAGTGAATAGTTGAGTCACTGGGCATCTTTAGCGTTTGTGTGCACCCGTCAAAAGGGCAGGCAAATCAATTTACGCGTCTAGCCTGAAACATGGTTCGAAGTTTCGAAACCTACGCTCACAGTTAAGTGGAAGATAAATTTGATGACATTATGCCGATGCTACACGCTAGTTAAAAGAACGGGTATCGTCATCTTTTCGTCCGAATGCGTTGATGTGCCCACTTAAATAGCACACACTAGTGAAGAATTTAGAGTTCCAGATCTCTCCAGATATGATATGCTCGAAAGATGACTAACGGCACTTGCAGAGTAAATTAAACTGACGACAAACATTTTTACACCATTTCTTGGCATTCGCAAAGTTGTGTATACAAGAGTTCAACCTAATGTTCGGAAGAAAAGATGACGATACTCATTCTTTTGACTAGCGTGTGGCATCGGCATCATTATGGCTGTGACACACGCTAGCCAAAAGCTAAGGAAACTCTCGCAAACGCGCAAATTTTTTTTTGGCAAAAAAGCGCCTCTCTATTTACACGTGAGATAGGTAGTCCGTTGGTCAAAAAACTTCAAGCTCCGTTCATCTAATCGACGTTGTCATGGCTACGGGACGAAGACTATGACAAAATACATCTTACAAACAGAATAACATAATAGATGCCACCCAATGCTTTCAAAAGTAATATTAAATCCAATCCTGTGATAAAATGTCTTCAAAATAATAAGCCCGTTGCGGCTCCGAAAGCGAACTGAGCGCCCTACTCGCCCATAGATGTCTCTTGGCGGTTTGTTGACATATTTTCGCGCTTTGATCGGTGTGTAGAGCGCAAAAGTGCTGCATGCTCCATCCCAGAACTTGCACAAAAGCGAGAGTGTGCAGGTTTGTAGACGTCCAATTAGCCCGCAAAACTCGGATACTCGTTTTGGATAGCGAGTGGCATCGGCATTAGCCGTGTATTTTTTTGACCACCTTGCGGATGATTGCGCCTGATCGGCGCGTTTTTGTGACCACTTTTTGACGTGATTCTGTTAGCGATCAACTGTGATCTTTGGCGAAAATTGATCACTCCCTTATTTTTTCCCTACCGCGTTGATCATTTATGATCATAGAGTGATTCCAGCCGTTACTCAAACAAAAAAGTTCAAAATTTGAAATTTAGGGATAAATTAAGTAATGTTATTACGATCGTTTGTAATTGGTATGGCCTTGCAGGATTGTACTTTCGTTAGTTTTATGCCTGCACATGTTTGAAACGCGTCAGATACTACTAGTTTCCTTGTGCATTGGCTCCAAAGTGAATGAAAATTCCTCAGATATCCCTTTTCAACCTTCTTCCATGTAAATACGATAGAAATATATATTTTCAAACCCAACATATCGTCTCTGGTTTGTTTATTAAGTCATTAACCGTCCTTGCATTTTCAGTGATCAAGATGATCATGATCACGGTGATTTTGATCACGAATGGCCATTCATAAGCCAAAGAATGAGCAGTGTCTGCCGCGTTTTGCTGTTTTAATTGTCAGGGTATTCAAACCGATAATTATTATTTAGTTAGTTGAAAACGCAATGGCAGCTAAATATTATGAGCACTTATTACATGTAATATCAATAACCTAGTACGATACGAGGATAAAATGAAACGCATTCAATCCTTTGGATAAAAAAAAAAAAATGAAAGGCAAGGATTAAGCATAATGTCTTATCTATATAAAGTATTAAATACTCAACCGATTACAACCAAACACAATGCTCGAAATGTCAGCATGCATTTCCATTACCTAGCCTATCCATCTATAAAGCCCACTGACGACAATAGTTTTCTGTCCTGTGTTTTCACTTCACAGCGTTTGAATGCTTTGCTGTGCCTGAGTGAACAAAACGAGCCTTGCCTTCTGAGACGACATTCGCTAAATATTTGAAGATACTGCACTATGTACTGACATAGGCTAAGCCAGAGAATACGACGGTAAACATTTTATCGAAAATTTTACTAGACACGCAGTCGTGTTTGCAAGGAGAAGGAATTACAGTTAAAACACAGGACAAAAAAAATAATCTTCTGCAGCGGGATTATGAGGAACGTTCTGCTTGAGTATCACAAATGGAATGGACAGGCAATCTGTTAGCTATATAGTAGTGTTAAAAGACATAAAAATAAATTTTGGAGACAATCGGTTGGTCAATTTGTGTGTTTGACTTATGTTCGTCGTAATGTTTGTGAGCAGCATAACTCACAAACTTATGAACCGAACTTCACGAAAATTGTAGAAACTGTTAATACCATTGAAAGGCATAAATGGTTAGATTTTGGCGTTGATAAAAATAAAATCATGGTTTCAGAATCAATTTAAATTTTTCGTTACCGTTTCCTTGCTTGGCGGAGGTATGTGCTCTCAGAGTGCTCTCTAGTTGGTATTGTAAACATATTCTCCAACATTTAAAAGCATGGGAAGTTCAAGCAAATTGGAAAAAAAAGCTAAAATAGAACTTCTGGACCTGAGATTTGACGGAGATACGGAAAGCTTCCCAGTAACACACCTATCAACAGACTCTGCCCAGTGATACTACAGAAACAATGCATTAATCTCCGTAATAAAATAGAACGTAATATTGCTTCTGTGAACAGTGGAAGGTATAGGCTTTCCAGCGAAATGACGGATTCTTTAGGCTCCTTTTCAGAGAGGAGAAAACTACAGACAATTCTGTAGTTTCTACCTGCTGAAACGCTGAACTATTTTATAGTGTAACTAATCCTGATACCAGTGGCACTCACGGTACTTTGTAGCACGACGCAATTGCTAACGTAGTTACCTTAATCTTTGTACTTAACACATGGCAACATTCTCTTAATCAGATCAAATAGGTGCTTGGCAGCATCTTCAAAGTGAACATAAACTAGAGAGCCCTCTGAGAGCGCATACCTCCGCCAAGCAAGGTTACGGAAACAAACAATTTTAATTGGTTGCAAAATTACGATTTTCTTCGTATCGATACCAACTTCGAATCACAGGTGCCTATTTCTAGTATTAATAGGATCTTCAATTTTCTTGAAGATCCGTTCATTATTTTTCGAGTTACGCTGCTAGCAAACATTAGGTAGGACAAACATAAGCCAAACACACAAACGGACCAACTGATCATCTCGGAAATTTAATCAAATATGCCATTTAACATTATTAACAATTCCTGTAAATTTAACAAAGATCCAACCATAATCTTTTGAGTTATTACGCAAACAAACCTAAAATGGGTATTATTGTCAAAAAACTGCATCCAACTTTTTGACCCATTTGATAATGGACGTGTTTTTTATCCACATTGCGAATTTGAAAACGGTTTTTAGCGGTCGGACCTAGAAGTCCCATTTTTTCTCCATTTGTACCCCATTTATTCATAGGCCTATATATTGAATAGCTTACGATAATGGGGACCCCATCGAAAACCGGGGTTTTTGGGTGGGGGATAGCTTATGTAAGCAAAATTGTATACAAGTTTCAGTACCTGGGTTTAGAAATCGAAAACAAAACAGTTCACATTGGTTACGTTGTATTGAGATGCTACGTTTCCACACCTCCTAGGAGGTAGTAGAGTGGTGCGTTAAGGCTGTAATTTATATACCGTGTGCCTCGGCCAGGAGCCCCATGCATCCACGGTTTGTCTTTCATTTTCTGATCATCGTCCATACATCGTAAGCAATTTAACGTATATGAATAAATGACGTAAAATGGGATTTCTAGGTCCAACCACGAAAAACGGTTTTCAGATTCGTGAATCTGCATCGAAGAACAAGTCGGTTAAAAAAAGGGTAAAGAAATGGATGCAATTTTTCGACAATTTTACCATAAAATGAAACACAGCGATAAACGAACGAACAGATCATCACAAAAATCTGGTCATTTGCTCATTGTATTGTACCTAGCAACTCATGTAAATTTTATGAAAATCCGTCTATACTTTATGAGCTATGCTTTAAAAAAATTGGCAGACGCACAAACAAACAAGGTATTAGGTATTATAAGAAGACTTAAGCCTCCCTTAATAAGTACTAAGCTCTTCTAAGAGAGCAAAAGGAAGGGACATATAGTATGTCGACAGAAAACGGGGAACCCAAGCACGAAGGTGTTCCCACACAGGATCAACGCGTATGGGAACAGCAAATCGGGAAAGAAGACGATGAACAGCTAGACAACTGTAAGATCAGTAGGAGTATGAAAGTGGAAGGAAGCAAAGTGGGCACGAAAGAACAAACAAACAAACAAATGGATTAATAGATTTTCCCCTATAACCGTATCTGGGCGACGGGAAACTGTGGCGCAGAGGGCCGCAAAAACCACCTCGTTTGTAAGTTCGGTGAGAATGTTGACCTATTTGGATTTATAATTAGCTATGTCATCTTTAGTTGTTATGACTAACATAGAAGTGAAATAAATAACGAACACAATAAAATTGTTTATGATAACATTTTCATATGGTAGCTATTAATTAGCGTTGATGAAGCAGAGATGTTTTTATTTAGGATAGGCCTATAAAATAAAATATCTATGGCGTTTAAATGTATATAAGTATTTTATTATGAACAATCTGAGATCAGCTTATTGTGCTACAGTACGTTAACTTTGATTATGCAAATACAATTTTTTTTGCTTATTTTTCAATATAAGTGTAAAACATTTAAAATGTTAATAGTAAGTTAGTGCACAGGTATGTTGTAACTATGAAAACAATTAGAGAAAAATAAAACGGAATCATTTCTCTTGTTTTGGCAACAGTTGCTTATCGCACGGGGTTCTGCTGTTACGCCAGATTATGCAACATCACTCTCTAGTCAACGTGGGCAAGAAAAGCGGTCTAACCAGTGAAGAAACGATCAAAGTGACCTCGTTATTGGCTTCTGGTAAGACAACACTCGAAGTTTCCAAGGAATTGCAGCGTGATCACCGAACAATTAAGGCTTATGTAATTGAAGGTAAAATCAACCGGAAAACTCCGGATAGAGCCTCTACGAGGAACTGGACTGCATGCTCGGGATATGCGACATTTGAAGGTTTCTATCGCTAGAAAACAATTTTCTACAAGTAAAGCGATATTTGAAGTTGCTGGAGCCCCAATACTAATCAGAAAGACAAGATGTGAGGTTCTGCAAAAGCTAGAGAGAGTGAAAAAGGCAATGAAACGACCACTTCTAACAAAAACTCATAAAGAAAATAGGGTCAAATGGGCTGAAGAGAACAAGAAAACTGATTTTTCCAATATCATATTTACTGACGAATGCAGTTCCACTCTTGATGATCCAGATGGATGGGCGTCTGGATGGATCCTCCTTGACCGACCTCAACAGACACTGCTGAACCATCAACAAGTTGGTGGAGGTGTAATGTTTTTCGCCGGGATTGTAGGTGACACCCTCATTGGTCCATTTGAATTGGTAGAAGGAGTCAAACTGAATGCAGAAAGGTACTGCCAGTTTCTTGAAGCCAACTTGATTCCATGGCTTGATGACCAGACTATCGCACGCAGAATCAAATTGGTATTTCAGCACGATAACGCTCCTTGACACCGAGCACGGTACACTGCTAACTGGTTTGCGGATGGAGGATTTAAGTCAAAAAGGATTATGACCTGGCCAGCGAATAGCCCCGATTTAAATCCCATTGAGAACCTCTGGGCAATGATCAAAAGGAAGGTCTATGAAGGTGGTCGGCAGTTTTCGAGCAAAGTAAGCCTGTGAAATGCAGTAAGAACAGCTGCAGATTCTATTCCACCATCTGAAACATCAAACCTGACCAAGTTTGTTGATAATCGCCTTATAAAAATCGTGAAAAATGGAAGATGCCATGGTAAAAATTAACATGTTTTGTTAACCACTACTGAACACTTATTTCAGTGTTAAATGAATTGTTTTGGTTATAATTTCTTGGTATTGAACGTCTAATAAAAATATTCCTATTCACATGTATTTATTTCCTCTTTATGACATTTCTATTAACTTGTTGCATAATCTGAGGTAACAGTAAAAAACTCGTAAATAAGAAAATTGTATGATAAAATTAGGAAAGGGCTAAATATTTATTTTAGAAGTGCTGTTTATATTTGCAACACAGCCGTACATTTAGTTAATATTGATATTGCAAAGTTAGACTCTTATCTTAAAAAGTAAAGTAAAAAAATTGTATTTGCATAGTCAAAGGTAACACACTGTATAAGGTAAAGTCTCTTCTTCGGACTCCTTACCCTTATAACTGGATATTTTTCATTTGTTTCAGGGAAATTTTGGCGCTTCATCTGGGGTATTGGAAAAAAAAAAATGACTGGCAGCTCATGGAGTAAATTTCTAAATGCCTACAATGAAGTGTTCCATTGACTATGTAGACAAAAGTAATGAAACTATACGTATTTCTTATCTACAAGCATTAATTTGCTTTCGTGTCATTAGATGGTTAAGTGTTCGGCCTACGAATTCCATTTAAGCAGTATCCCGAGCGGTATTTTAGACCAGTCGAAGAATGCAGATTTTGACTGTATTACTTATAGCGCTTGTAATTTCATTACACTTATTATTTTTCTTGGCGGACACATCAAACAGCAATATGCAGTAATTGAGTGTGATGTTGTGGTGTGGCTCGTCTCAATCTTTCAGGTAACCAACTTTCCACAGCGATTTGAAGGTGCCAATTCCTTAAGTGGCCGATCGGTGTTGCTTTTACCCCAACTCGCGATTGCAAAATTAGTTGAAGACTGTATAGGGCGTGTTCCAACAACACATTCCGTGCATCGCGCTGTTGTTGACAAACAAAGCTACGACGCGCATGGCTGTAATGGCTGTTGTGATACAAAAACAATGGGAACTTTAAAGTCAAAACGCTCGAGAACTAAGCATTGCGACAAAAACATTACCCATGATAAACGTCTTAGAATGCCTTATTTTGCCTAAATATGTCAACAAAAATAATAAATGTGATTACTATCCACTTCGGAAAATTGTCCCAATTTTTTTTTTTAGTGTCGGTACAGAAGCAAACGGCACGAAATTCGTTTTGAAATAATTTTTAATAGATTTGTGACTAAGGTTTACTGGGTAGCCATTTTGCACACAATAGGTCTTTAAAAGTTGATATTCTGCATGCAAAACAATAATATTAGAACCAATCCTTTAAGCACCAGCTTGTAAATTTTCTCAACACCAATTTCGTGTCCGTTGCTTCTGTCCCGACGCTAAAGAAAAATAAATTATGTAGCCGTGCCATACTTCGGCCTGCTATCGAAGAAGCTGACACGTGAGTTTGCGTTGCTGCGAGGCAGGTAGGCACAATTTTTTCATTGCATCAGTTGGAATATAATTTAAGTCAATATTTTTAAACTATGTTCTTTTTTTAAGTTGACAAACAACTTTCTGTCTGCATGCTCTCGTCCGTTGTCTATCAATATTGCTCATACTGTGGATCTGAGTACTTGGGTTAACTGTACCTCGCATTCTCTAAAGCTAATGCAGATGAGAAGCAGAAATTTCCGAGATTAACTTTTCACCTACAAATGCTCTGCATGACTCATTTGTTCACTTGTTTAGATGCCGCGCTTCACCTTCGAGGGTATTAGCGCCCGACCAGACTCTGACAATTATTATTATTTAATATTTATTTCTCCACAGGCGGGAGGTGTTCTTGGATTATTATGTTACAGCTTACATGCATTTCTTAGCAATATTACAGCTATAAAATCCCAACCTAATCTACATGGCTCAGTGCCATCACATACCAAACGAGTTACGTGAACTGGCTCCGCAATAGTGCTACCTAACGATCACCCTCGCACGAGAAGCAAAATGAAATATAATTTTTTTTTGCTAATATGACAGCTTGTTCAATTAAAGTAAGGTAAATGGAAAATGCAGTAATTGCTTCCCAAGGAAAGATCTACATGGCTTAACGCTATTTCACCTGATTGTCTAAATACTATTACATACAATATCACCCAATAGGTATGGCGGTATTATACAGCATGGCCTACTGTACAAACTACAGTACAGACATGTAAATTTGAAATTCTGTATTTATGTATCATAATATGACGGCTTTCATCAAGTGAATTGTTATTTCCGCCAAAGGGCGATCCGCACACTGATGCTAGTCGGCTAGGAGGCGCAATTAGGAATATCCTAGCTCGACATCGGCTCTCTTCTGCAATATAGTATAAGTTGGCACAGTACACTACTAGTCGCAGAAAAAAGGCGTCAAAGAATAGAGAAAGACACTCGAGTGGACGGCCCCTTTCATCCCTATCACACGAGAGAGACTAGAGGTGCTCCGCGTACGAGATCAGCTATCTCGATCAACAGTCCACCTCACGGAACAGAAGGGGGAAAAGAGGTAGAGAACCTACGTAACCTTATAAAACTAACCTTTTCAGCAGGAATTGCAGCCAGCTGCAACATCCCCCGTGGAGAAGGCACTTAGGACAGCCCTCGAGAAGGCTCTCAGGACAGTCTTTGGGTTCGTCCGTTCACCAATTGAAACTACTACAGTATAGGATTAGAAAACCAGGCCCAATTCAACGCATGATAATAATAAGCTTCTATCTGAAATATGAGCACGCAGTTTTGGAATATAACGCATGGTTGCCATTGAGGGTAATTCCATATAACAAAAATGCAAGTAGTCATGTAATTTTGCTAATATTACAGCTTATTATATAAATATAGGGTAAATGCAGTCATTTCTTCTTTCTTCTAGAAATTATGTATTTATGTATCATAATATGACGGCTCTCATCAAGTGAATTATTATTTCCGCCAAAGGGCGATCAGCACAGTGATGCTAGTCGGCTAGGATATAGCATAAATTGACTCAGTGCACTACTGCTGGCAGGAAAAAGGAGCAAAGAATAGGAAAAGACACTCGAGTGGATGGGTCCTTACATGGCCTTTCACACGAGAGAGACTAGAGGTGTCTCGTCTACAAGGTCAGCTATCTCAATCAACAGTCCACCTCAAGGAGCAGGAAGGGGGAAAGATAGATAGAGAACCTACAAATACTTATAAAACTAACCTTCTCAGCAGGAACTGCGGCTAGATGCAACATCCCATGCGGAGAAGGCACTCTGGACAGCCCTTGGGTTCGTGAGTTCATCAATCGAAAACTACCACAGTATGGAATTGGAAAACCAGGCCCAATCCAACGCGTGATAATAATAAGCGGATAACTGAAATTTGAGCTCACGCAGTTTTACAATATAAAATGTGTGGTTGCCATGGAGTGTAACTCCATATAACCAAAGGAGAGTAGCAGTACAATTCTATTGCACATGAAACCTACAAGTTGGCCGCTTGCGAGTACCTACACGTTTTCATGGGATACATTTTCCATCGGATCAAACTACAAATGCAATTTACGAAAACATTCACTCGTATGTATGTACAGAGGTGGCTTTTGTTGAACAGTAAGAGCATTAACGCAGGTGCCATAAGTACCAAACTGTATAACTCGTGTTCTACCTATTGTTACATATGGCGGTACAGGGGAACTCCGGAAACAGGAGACAGTACAGCTGATCGTTGTAACTGTCTCCTGGAGAACTCACTTTGGAGATGTGCAGAGGTATAAAATAGCATGTTTCTTTCCTCGACGATGTTAAAACAATAACCTTGGTAACGTCATAAGAGCTTGTAAAATCACACAGTTATAATAAACTACTTAGAAAATTTTGACGACACCTTTTGTAATTATTATTTTTATGATTATTTTATTTTATATTATTAATGTATTTAGGTGCCCATCATAACTACAATTCACTTCAGAGGCACTAAGCGGTTTCCCCTTAAGCATATTTCCCAGTATTAGGGGCCTCGCTTTTCTTTGGTTTTCCCTGTTTCCAGAGTCTCTGTTGCAGGAGTTCCAGTGTACCCTACACTACAGCATAGATGAGAGTCGAGATAGTGACTCCCATCAACCATACAAGGAAACATTCCTAAGACGCGTTTATGTACACAGTGCCTCTCTTATTACGGTGCGATAGGGGATCCTTAACAAACCTGTGCATATTCACAGGGCATCCATCTTAAGCTTAAATACAACCTCCAGATACACGGAGCACAAAATTCTAATCGTGAAGGCCCAGGCTTCATGCAATGTAAAGAACACACACACCAACAGATGAACTGATCACAAATTCATTGTTTCATAACGTGCAGCGCATTAGTAAATGTACTATGTTTTTTATGTGTGATTTCACTCAGTCTGTACATTCACAGCCACACTGCAGCGTAAAGTGCAGCGCATTTGTAGACGTAGGTACTATGTTTTGTTTTGATGTGTAATTTTATTTTATCTTTGTCAGAGGAGGCATAAAAGTGTTACGTCTTATAGCATGCGCATCGTATATCAAATTGTATTATGTAGTTTTTCTGTGGTGTAGATTCTAATTCATTTTTTATCTGATATTAGATAAAGAAAATGCGAATCACTAATCTTACTCCACATATATAGCTTGTCCCATGTATTAGCTTTAAAAAAATGTTATGAATAAGAATGAATACTTTAGGGCGCTACGCTCCTGATCTGCTGGGTACCGTTTGGCTTATCAATTTTCTGCAAAACATGAATAAAATCTATGCGTTACGTGTATCCAATTTACTCTTTATTCTCCCCGTATCCCTTTACCGTCTAAAATTACTCTTTATCTTCCCCGTTAACCTTTTACCGCCTACATCATCTCTTTACTTTTCACATCAACCTTTTATTGTGCGCAGAACCAGCACAATGTCGTAGGAATCACAGTATTTAAATGTGATCCAGACGTCGGGCAGGGCTGCTTATAAGGAAAATCAGCAGCAGCTTCCATACACCTATAGGTCCGTTTGCGCACAAGAGTGATTGTTTCGGCTATATGAGAATTACCCACTATAAGGACGAGCGCGCTTCATCAACGGCGTTTTATTCACCGACCTTTTCATCGGTCCTTAAAGAGCTAATATGTAAAAATAGGGGATTAATTTTACACGCTTGGGAATCGCTTGCTTATAGAAACTCTGCTCTCGCGAGACTTTTATGTATTTTCATTCAAAATGGGTCTTGCTAGCGGTAAAATTGTCAATGGATAAATTTTAAGCAATGAATAAAAAATTCCCCATGCTTCTGAATCAACTATATGAGAGATGAAATTAAATTTTCCGGGAATGAATAAAACTTATTTCATCAAAGTGTACTGGAGTTCTGGCAGAAAACTACGTCTCGCAGCATTGCACAGTACAGCTTCACGCGACAAGAGTGTAACAGGCACTGACATCAGTTGCGGGGAGTGGACACACACCTAGCTAGAGACCGATTATCGACACTGTCGCCTATATACCTTCCCTTCTTTACAGCAGAGAGCAAAAAGTAAGAATAATATCTGGAAATGTTGTACGTAGGGTAGCAGTTAGTGGAATGGATGCCTTCCCTTCCTATTTAATTACTAAGTTTCGCGCAGATAATTAACACTATCCTTCATGTTCCTATATAGCATCGCCGCATAAGACCTCTTTGTGTACAACAAAATACAAATCAGTTCTGGTAAGCATAGCACTGCTTGAAACTGGACGCTGGTTTCTCCTCTCACCACATAAACCCAAAACGCTCTCGTAGGAATTACATAAAGAAAACTAGAGAAACACTCTGAGAGAGCATACCTCCGCCAAGCAAGATAATGCTAACAACGAAAATTCAAATTGGTCCTGAAACCAGGATTTCCTTTTTATAATTACCAAAATTAGATCATTTGTTTCTCTTGAAATTTTCAACAGTTCCTTGTAATGTTTTTGAATATCCATCCGTAACATTTTTTTCTTTTTTGTTATGTTTTGACAAACATTAAGACAAACATATACCGCACTCAAACACACCAACGGATGCACTGATCATCTCTGAAATTTGATCTGTTTTACTTTTTAACATTTCTATTGACCATTCCTGAGAATTTCATTAAGATCCGTCCATAACGTTTTAAGTTATGTTCTGACAAACGTAAAATCAAATGTACAAATAAAGAGACAAAAGGACTGACAGTTACAATAATTTTGTCAGCTGCTCTTTGTAACGTTACCAACAATTCTTGTGAAATTCATTAAGATCCGTTCATAACTGTTTCAGTTATGCTAACCAAGAAAAAATAGGCAGACAAAGAAACAAACGACTGGGCGGATATTCACCAAGCCTTAATCATCTGATCTTCCTAGCATAGGTACATAACATTTATAATGTTATTCTGCTTTTGGTTCGGCCCTTCCGTCCATTTATCTGTACCTTACGCTCCACTATTATATTATAAGGGAAAATTCAACTTGCAAGACGCCCTTCAATCATAGCTATGCTCTTAACTCTTCAGGAAAGATATTTCAGCCGTTGTCGACTTGAAGACCTGAAGTCCATCTAATTTATTAGTGCCATACCTACCGATTTTCAATTTATTTTAGCCGTATAATAGTCACTTTGCTGGCGTCTCGTGATATTTTCAATACGGCAGAGTATTGTACGTGGTCAGGATACGGTACAGAATCACAAGTGAGCAATTTTGAAATGCCCCATTCTAAAGCATTTTTGAAGGGAAAGTGCTGAGTCTAAGACAAGACAGAATTTACAGTAACAAGAATCGTTTATTGAAGAAATCGGCCGAGACTATTTCATTTTGTTGTATAGCAATCACATCGAGTGAAAAGAAAAACACTGGGCTACCGTGGATTATTCTTGGGTGCCCACAATAGCGTTTGTAAGCAAACCATCAGCTACATGAATGAAAGACAGCGGAACTATCTTAGTTTATGATCAAAGGCTAAATTATCGGTCTGTAAAATATGGGAAGCAGAGCTTACGAAAGGTAACTATGGATGAAGAATAGTGTGAGAATTAAATACCTCTGAAAAAGTGATGCAGTTATATATATATATATTTTTTTTTGTCGTTGGTTGGTGTTTCGTTAAGATTTCATTACGATACAGTTACAAATCCTTCACTGACGGAATATTTTCGAGATCCACAGTTAAAATTAGAGTATGATAATGCGAAATTGAGAATCAAAACGATTTCCTATTGGAGATATAAAAACAATTTTTTGAATACTGTAGAGTCATGAGGACAATGCATTAAACGGAAATTACTAGCTTAACAGAAAATTGAAGTTTACCTTTTGCAACTACACTGAATCAAATTCAGACGTATATCTTAGAAACATACTGAAAAGTGCTGCATTAATTGCACATATTTTCTTTTGAAGCATAAAGATAGGCAACTACATACAGTACAGTATATCCGGGACGTGCTCCTCTGTGTACGCTTATCAGAACCTCTATAGTCAGTTTTTGTGGTGCGTCAAGTTAGATGTGGTGCGTGACGTTAAACGATGTACTTTAAAAGCATTGCTCTTATAAGGATATGGATCAGATTAAGAAAACAAAAACTTGACATTTTTCCTTCACCACTCTGTACTATTGTCTGACCACCTTATTATTCTGCATCGAAGTTAAAAATACAACTGAAAACTTGGACGAACTCATGAAGAACTCACACACCACGGTAAAACATAACAATAATTTTGAAAAGTTATGGATGGATTTTTATGAAATTCACGGAGAATTAGCGGGACAGCTTGAAATTTTGCGCTTAACTGATGCTTTTAGTTTCAAAATTGTAGGAAAGCTAAGCTGCACTTCTACTTGACCAAATTCAACTCTTCTAACCTAACCTACCCCGTGTAAACTGACCTCTGGCACTTAATCCTGGTAAACTCTATCATATAACACAATCCGTCTCCATAAGACAAGTTGTCCAACCTAACGCACGTGGTCAATCCTAACAGACGATATATGCTAAGGGTGGTAAGCAGGCTTAAAGCAGCTAAGGCATAGCTACTTCAAATGAAAACTAAGAGTAATGCTCTTATGTGCTGATGTGAAGGTACGATGTCTACACAGTTGAAGTTGCTCTTGCTTTCTAAGCACATGGTTGTAAACACATCACTTTCAGCATACACATTTACGATTGGGAAGCCGGCATACTGACTGACTTTCGTTGTCCTTTGAAGGATCAGAAATCTCATAAAATCATTCAAAAGAATATCTGTATGGTTGTGAGACCGGTAAGTATCTCTGCTATGGTTACAGCTGCAATTTGAATGACGGGCTATATAAGGATAAGGCCTTCCGCCGGATTGACGAAGAATCGCTTGTGTCTCGAAACTTCGGTCGGTAGAGATTCGTTTTGATGGATACCATCCAAACTTTGCCTTCGGTATCTCTCATGATCTTTTAGGCGATCGTCACAAACATCCTGTCATATATGATGAGCATGAATATGGATGGCAATGCTTTTAAGTATATACAGTACGGTAATGTGCCGTGGATCCACTCGGGCTGTAAACATTACTCTTTCTCTCGCAGAGCATCATATACAATCACCGTTTCAAACAGTGTTACTGGTACAAGGAAGGGAAAGATAAAAATCGTACATCAAAGGGTTCAAGGGCTTCTAACAAACAGTCGAAGGAACTGCCGCCTGGATCGCGTGACGCAAAGCCTGTCTGTTGCCGCGGTGCGAACGTCCCCAACGTCTCCATATGGACATGCAAACACCAGTCCATTGCACAGTTACCGTAGCGTTGACGCGCAGGTTCCCGTAACCTCCGCCGTAAGCAGAGGCGACCGATTGTTTCCCCCCCCCCCCCAGACACCGAGACAGCGTCACTCGCTCGTCTCGCAGCCCAAGTTGTTTTACTTTAGAGACAGGAGACTGCGGGGGCTAAAGAAAAAGTTGGGTGGTTGCAAAGAATGTTGCACCTTCGTCCGCGGTGGTGGTGTAAAGTGGCTTGGTGCGCCACCTTAGCTAGACACTCGACGATCAATAGCGACGGACGCCGACGCGCATGCGCAGAATCAACGCACACGCGTCCGACTGTGCGATCCTCATCTGTTGCTAACCAAATGAGTTCACTTTTTAACGAAATAAAATTTTCATACCAGCCGCATTGACACCGACTCACATAGGTTTATTTTACTCATATATTCCTAACATACAATTGAAGAATAAAGTAATTAACGACATGGAAAATTCTAAAGAAGAACAACAAACAAAGTCCCAGAAATCATTGCTTTATGTGAATTTTAACAAGCAAGTTAAGAGTACCTGAGATTATGCTCAACAGAGCGCATATTAATAGGTTGCACGTTCACGCGCTGCCTCCTTG
>LQNS02007215.1:27670911-27688305 GCA_001587735.2 Parhyale hawaiensis | reverse complement strand
GGGGTTTTGGTGAAGTGTTAATTTTTTGCCGTCATTTATAATGACGGCACGGGCCACTAGTTTTTTCATACATCTAAAACTATTGTCTCTGATTCACCCGGTAATGTTCTTATACCCTAGCTATACTTGCTTACTCTTATTACTGTGGCACCGGTGAGTGTTCACACGTCTCTGAAGACAGCAAAGAAGTCTGCAATAAAAGACTGACATCCACGATCAAAATTTCCTTGTGAAAGCAAGACGCAGCAAAAATAAAATACCATATGTACTTTTAAGTCAGAATTTGTTTATCTGCAAACATATAACCGTATACACATGTTGCTTGAATTTACGGCAGCTATATCTGTATCAGCTTGTGCAAACTCGCTATAAAGTCTTTTTCCTTAATAAAACGATAGGATAATGAACCTAATTGTAGCAAAATAATACAGGCTTGTATCATTAGCGTTAAGTCACAGCGCAAAGTTTTTATTTCATGTTTGAAATACACAGTTTTTGAATAATTAATTATTCATAAAATTCTTTGAAGGTAATGAGTTACATAGCCCGTACGTCAGTTTAATTTATCATTTTCAATAAGTACAGCTAAATGAGTAAGAGCATCTTTCATTTAAGGTTACATCGAAAGAAATAACAATTGTAAGCTGGGTTTTATCGAAGGAAATATTCAACAGTAAACTGTATGGAGGCGTTTGTAACTACATAGAGAAGTATGTAACTGTTACTGAGTCAATGATTTTAAGACATAATGCCATTTAAACTAATTTTGAATTAATGATTTTAAGATGAGAAAGAGTCCTATAATTTTTGCCTTGCCGCACCCTCTAACAATAACTTCCTTCCCCTCCAGAACAGCTACAAGGGGGGGTCACAGACCCGGTTTCACAGCCACTGGTAAAAGAAGGAGTTTCCTCATTTCTGCGTTCGAGTGCGTTGCTGTGTCCATTCAAATAGTGCAAAGGTGCTCTAACTTTTGAGGTATCACTCCTTCAAGTTTGAAGATATGCGCGATATTTGAGTTACGGCACTTGCTGAGCTAACTGAACTTGATGGTTAAAATTTTTTCCATCAGGAGTAAAGTCATGCAGAGCGCCTGCTTACGAGCTCTTTAGCACCCTCCTATACCCACCCGTTGACTTGCAGCGAGGTTGATAGTATCTCTTCCCTCCTCATACACACGTGCGAAGATTTTGCTGTATGTTTATTAGATATCCCTGTTATACCTTTTATCTTGCCTCTCCCCCCCCTCCCCTCTCAATGTCTTTTGCTGCGCATGTTATAATGGGTGCTAAAATAAGCCTTCGATGGACGAATTGCTTGAAACTACGCGCATTTGCATTAGTTTCGAGCTGCTGAATTGAGTTTAAGGCATAGATTTTCAGTAGGTTACCCTTGACACTTCCGGAAAATCAATCTTACTCTGTAAAATGAAGTTTAGCATGGCTCAACCTAGTTACGTTGCATCCATATATAACACTTTCAACATGATTTAAAGTTAGAAAACCAAAGCTTGAGTTTGAAGTTTCTAACAAGTCTCTCTTTGAAGGCTTAAATTCGTTCTCTAATCGAACGCGCCTTGAATTTCGGCGCCCTATCGAACGCTCCCGATGTCTCTCTAATCCATCAGTGGAAGGATGCTTGTTTGGGGAGCAACTATTTTAAGTTAACCATTGGCTGCGCGTAATAGTCTAAAATGGGTTTTCGTGTCACAATATTAAGCTAAGTATTTACATCTATTTTCTCGTATTTCAACGTCTTTGTTCACCTATCCACTTCATACACGTTATTGTCCATGAATTTCTTCATCAAATTATGTGTACTTGAGGTGTGTTCGATTCGCTCGCCTAGATTCAGCTTAGCTTATTCGAGTAGCACCAACTTGAGGTGAATTTCAGACCTGAGCTTTCGGCAGACAAGCGTGGCGAATTAGAAGCCCATTCGAATGGGTTGTCAAAGTCGATCCAATTCAATCCCATTCGATTTGACTTATCCGGAAATGCAGACAGAAACTTTGGCTCCGCCACTATGCATAGTGTTGCAGGTGTCAGAAGTAATCCGATCATGTCGAGCTTACTGAAAGATCCATACTGGGAGTAAGATTCAGTTTCGGAAGTCTCATATTTACTCAATTAAAGGATCAGCGGCTGAAATTTGAAAGTCATCAAGTCGAAACATGAGCATCTGTCTGAAGACTCGGACAAGTTAAGCCTCATAAGGCTAATTTCTCTACCCTATCGAACGCGGATTAGATAATATCTGTTGAAGTGAGTGAAACAAAAACGCCTTCAATATGGGAATGTCCGATTGGGTACCGAAATTAAGCTATCGAAGCTTGATTCGCCCCAAACTTTAGACAGAAGCTTCTGCTCATTGACTCTGAATCGTGTAGCAAGTGTTAGAAGCAACCTAGCTGATTACGCCGAGCCTGCTCAGAGTTCCACATTACAAAGCAGGAGTATCTGGCTGTCTCGAGAGTAACCGATTTTAAGGGCCAATGCCTGAAACTGGATCCAACATGTCGAAGCCAGCGCGCTGGTCTCAAGTTTTGAACAAGACAAGCCTCGAAAGCTTAATTTAAGTTCTCACTTGACATATCAGTATCTCTCTTTTCTCGGTGAGACTCACGTTCACATACTTAATGATTGCTAACAATTGGGTGTGCGTGCATTTAACAATCCACAAAATCACATAAGAGATGTATGATTGGGCGACAAGGTTGAGCTTTCGAGGCTTGACTTGTCCGGCACCTTAGGCAGGTACGTTGTCTTCGACCCGAGGCATTGAGGCAGTGACCATCAGCCGGTTACCCTTGAGACTTGTAGAAACTCAATCTTGTTTCGTAAAGTAATTTTTTTGAACAGGGTCAACGCAATAACGTTGCTTTTAACATTTATAACGGGATCCATGGTAACAAAGTCAAAGCTTTTATTTTAAATATCGGGTGAGTCAAGCTTGAAAGGCTTAATTTTGCTGTCCAAACGAACGTGCCCTTAATCTTGCCCTCTCCCACAACTAGGTACATACGTATCAGGAACTGAAACGAAAAATTTATTCTGAGGTTGAGGTTTTGTGAAAAACTACAGGATACAGGAAAAACCACTAATTAAGAACAATTGGATTTAAAAAAAAAAATTGTTGGCCTTGTTTACAAGACGTAATTTTCAAATAATCACACAATAAATCATTATTTTTTATAAATAATTCGTTCAGAATTTGAATTTTTTATGTTTTTCTTCTTTTGAGAGCGATTTTTGTTTTTTAATTCAGATTTTCTTCTCTCCCTTTCGCGTATTTTTTTTTTCTGGAAAATTCATCAAAATGCCATTGGCATACGATTAAATAACGGTACCAATACCATTACGAGCGACGAATTACCAAGCATGAAAAAAAGACATGCAATTAAAACGGTAACGCGAATAAAGTTCAGTGGGGACGACAATTTCGGTAGGGTTCGAAGGACGTTCATGCATCGAGTTATGACGAGCCAGCCCTCAGCTTCGACCTAAAAATTACCCCTCTGAATTGCACTATTTCACCATACCTCCCAACACTTACAAAAGAATAGGGCATCTCTGAGGTTTTTTGCTCCAAAACTTAGGGTTTTCTCGGAAGCAATTGAAGTTTTGACACGAGGGGAATTGCTCTCCTTGAATGACGCGACCGACTTAGTGAAGAGCGTGACGTCACGAAGAGAGCGCGTGACGTCAGCGGAGCTGTAGAGATGACACGTGAGGAACATGAACATTGATTAGCGCCATTAACAATGCATTTGCATACATGAAAATTTAATTCCATGGGGTTTATGCACATAGAGATTTCGCATTTGCGTGGTATGGGAAGCAATGAGTATATAGTGACGTCAGAAGTATCAATACAAAGTGCAACAAGGAGGCAGCGCGTGAACGTGCAACCTATTAATATGCGCTCTGTTGAGCATAATCTCAGGTACTCTTAACTTGCTTGTTAAAATTCACATAAAGCAATGATTTCTGGGACTTTGTTTGTTGTTCTTCTTTAGAATTTTCCGTGTCGTTAATTACTTTATTCTTCAATTGTATGTTAGGAATATATGAGTAAAATAAACCTATGTGAGTCGGTGTCAATGCGGGTGGTATGAAAATTTTATTTCGTTAAAAAGTGAACTCATTTGGTTAGCAACAGATGAGGATCGCACAGACGGACGCGTGTGCGCTGATTCTGCGCATGCGCGTCGGCGTCCGTCGCTATTGATCGTCGAGTGTCTAGCTAAGGTGGCGCACCAAGCCACTTTACACCACCACCCCGGACGAAGGTGCAACATTCTTTGCAACCACCCAACGTTTTTTTCTTTAGCCCCCGCAGTCTCCTGTCTCTAAATTAAAACAACTTAGGCTACGAGACGAGCGAGTGACGCTGTCTCGGTGTCTCGGGTGGGAACAATCGGTCGTCTCTGCTTACGGCGGAGGTTACGGGAACCTGCGCGTCAACGCTACGGTAACTGTGCAATGGACTGGTGTTTGCATGTCCATATGGAGACGGCGGGGAAGTTCGCACCGCGGCAACAGACAGGCTTTGCGTCACGCGATCCAGACGGAAGTTCCTTTGACTGCTTGTTAGAAGCCCTTGAACCCTTTGATGTCCGATTTTTATATTGCCCTTCCTTGTACCAAAAACACTGTTTGAAATGGTGATTGTATATGATGCTCTGCGAGCGAAAAAGTAATGTTTACAGCCCGAGTGGATCCACGGCACATTACCGTACTGTATATACTTAAAAGAATTGCCATCCATATTCATGCTCATCATATATGACAGGATGTTTGTGACGATCGCCTAAAAGATGATGAGAGATACCGAAGGCAAAGTTTGGATGGTATCCATCAAAACGAATCTTTACCGACCGAATCTCTCACCGACCGAAGTTTCGAAACACAAGCGATTCTTCGTAAATCCGGCGGAAGGCCCTATCCTTATAGCCCGTCACTCAAATTGCAGCTGTAACCATAGCAGAGATACTTACCGGTCTCACAACCATACAGATATTCTTTTGAATGATTTTATGAGATTTCTGATCCTTCAAAGGACAACGAAAGTCAGCCAGTATGCCGGCTTCCCAATCGTAAATGTGTATGCTGAAAGTGATGTGCTTACAACCATGTGCTTAGAAAGCAAGAGCAACTTCAACTGTGTAGATATCGTCCCTTCTCGTCAGCACATAGGAGCATTACTCTTAGTTTTCATTTGTAGTAGCTGTACCTTTGCTGCTTACCACCCAATACTTGCTCTTATAAGGATATGGATAAGATTAAGAAAACAAGAACTAGACATTTTTCCTTCACCACTCTTCACTATTGTCTGACCACCTTATTATTCTGCATCGAAGTTAAAAAATACAACTGAAGACTTGGACGAACTCATGAAGAACTCACGTACCACGGTAACACATAACAACAATGTAAAAAGTTGTGGATGGATTTTTATGAAATTTACCGGAAATTAGCGCGACATGTGGAAATTTTGCGGTTAATTGATGCTTTTAGTTTCAAAATTGTAGGAAAGCTAAGCTGCACTTCTACTTGACCAATCGCAACTCTTCTATCCTAACCAACCCCGTTTAAACTGACCTCTGGCACTTAATCCTGGTAAACTCCATCATATAACACAGTCCGTCTCCGTAAGACAAGTTGTCCAACCTAACGCACGTGGTCAATCCTAACAGAAGATATATGCTTATAAAGTACATCGTTCAACCTCACGCACCACATCTACCTCGACCCACCACAAAAAATGACTATGGAGTTTCTGACAGGCGAACACAGAGCAGCACGCCACGGATATACTGTAGTTGCCTATATTTGTGCTTCAAAAGAAAATGTGCTGCAAATACAGCAGTTTTCAGTATGTTTCTTAGATATACTTCTCAATTTGACTAAGAGTAATTGCAAAAGTTAAACTTAAATTTTCTGTTATACTAATACTTTCCGTTTAATGTCTTGTCCTCATAACTCTACAGTATTCAAAAAAATACTTTCATATCTCCAATAGGAAATCGTTTTGATTTTCAAATTCGCATTATCATACTCTAACTTCAACTGTGGATCTCGTAAATGTTCCGTCAGTTAAGGATTCGTAACTGTATCTTAATGAAATTCTAAAGAAACACCAAACAACGACAAAAAAATAAAGTGAAATATAGCTGTCTCACTTTTTCAGAGGTGTTTAACTCTCGTATTATTCTTCATCCATAGTTACCTTTCGTGAGCTTTGTTTCCCGTAGTTTGCAGATCGATAATTTAGCCTTTGATCATAAGCTAAGCTAGTTCCGCTGTTTTTCATTTATGTAGCTGATGGTTGGGTTGCAAACGCTATTGCGGGCACCAAAGGATAACCCACGGTTGCCCACTGTTTTTCTGTTCACTCGATATGATTTCTCTACAACAAAATGAAATTAACTTGACCCATTTCTTCAAAAAACGTTCTTGTTACTGTAATTTCTATCTTGCGTTAGACTCCGCACTTTCCCTTCAAAAATGTTTTAGAATGGGGCATTTCAAAATCACTCACTTGTGATCCTATACCGTATCCTGACCACGTACAATATATTGCCGTATTGAAAATATCACGAGACACCAGCAAAGTGAATATTATACCGCTAAAATAAATTGAATTTCGGTAGGCATGGCACTAATAAATGGGATGGACTTCAGGTCTTCAAGTCGACACCGGCTAAAATATCTTTCCTAAAGAGTTAAGAGCATAGCTATGATTGAAGGGCGTCTTGCAAGTTGAATTTTCCCTTATAATATAATAGTGAAGCGTAAGGTACACATAAATGGACGGAAGGACCGAACCATAAGCAGAATAACATTATAGATGTTATGTACTTATGCTAGGAAGATCTGATGATTAAGGCTTGGTGAATATCAGCCCAGTCGTTTGTTTGTCTGCCTATTTTTTCTTGGTTAGCATAACTCAAACAGTTATGAAAAGGATCTTAATGAATTTTACAAGAATTGTTGGTAACGTTACAAAGAGCAGCTGACAAAATTTTTGCAACTGTCAATCCGTTTGTTTTTACGTTTGTCAGAACATAACTTAAAACGTTATGGACGGATCTTAATGTAATTCTCAGGAATGGTCTATACAAATGTTAAAAAGTAAAATAGATCAAATATCAGAAATGATCAGTTCATCCGTTGGTGTTTTTGAGTGCTGTATGTGTTTGTCTTGTCTTAATGTTTGTCGAAACACAACTAAAGAGAAAAAAATATTACGGATGGATATTCAAAAACATTACAAGGAACTGTTAAAAATTTTAAGAGAAACAAATGATTTAATTTTGGTAATTGTAAAAAGGAAATCCTGGTTTCAGGACCAATTTGAATTGTCGTTGTTAACATTGCCTTGCTTGGCGGAGGTGTGCTCTCTCAGAGCGTTTCTCCAGTTTTCTTTATGCAATTCCTACGAAAGCGCTTTGGGCCGCCCAATAAATGGTAATAAATAGTAATAAATGCTAATAAATGGTTTATGTGGTGAGAGGGCAAACTAGCGTCCAGTTTCAAGCAGCGCTATACTTACCAGAACTGATCTTTATTTTGTTCTGCACAAAGACGTCTTATGTGGCGATGCTATATACGAACGTGAAGGATAGTATTCATTATCTTCCCGAAAATTATTAATTAATTAGGAAGGCAAGGCATCCATTCCACCCTACTTACATCAATTCCAGATATTATTATTACTTTCTGCTCTCTGCTGTAAAGAAGGGAAGATAGATAGGCGACAGTGTCGATAATCGGTCTCTATGTGTTTGTCCAGGCCCCGCAACTAATATCAGTGCCTGTTGCAGTCTTGTCGCGTAAGGTTGTACGGTGCAATGCTGCGAGACGTAGTTTTCTGCCAGAACTCCAGTATATTTTGATGAAATAAGTTTTATTCTTTCCCTGAAAATTTTATTTCATTTCTCGCAGTAGATTCAGAAGTAGGGGTAATTTTTATTCATTGTTGAAAAAATTATCCATAGACAATTTTTACCACTAGCAAGACCCATTTTGAATGAAAATACATAAAAGTCTCGCGAGAGCAGAGTTTCTATAAGCAAGCGATTCCCATGCGTATAAAATTAATCCCCTATTTTTACATATCTCTCTAAGGACCGATGAAAATGTCGGGGTATAAAACATCGTTGATGAAGCGCACTCGTCCTTATTTATATTGGGTAACTCTTATAGCCGAAACAATCATTCTTGTGCGCAAACGGACCTATAGGTGATGTTTCAGTTTGCATTTTTTTTACGGAAACTGCTGCTAATTGTCCTTAGCCACCCTGCCCGACGTCTGGATCACATTTAAATACTGTGATTTCTACGATAATGTGCTGGTTCTGCGTGCAATAAAGGGTTGATGTGAAAAGTAAAAAGATGATGTAGACGATAAAAGGTTAACGGGGAAGATAAAGACGGTAAAGGGATACGGGGAGAATAAAGAGCAAATGGGATACACGTACGTAACGCATACATTTTATTCATGTTTTACAGAAAATTGATAAACCTCACGATACCCAGCAGATCAGGAGCGTAGCGCCCTAAGGTATTCATTCTTATTTATAACATTTTTAAAGCTAATACATGGGACAAGCTATATATGTGGAGTAAGATTAGTGATTCGCATTTTCTTTATCTAATATCTGATAAAAATCGAATAAGAATCTACACCAAAGGAAAAATACACAATACAATTTGATATACGATGCGCATGCTATAAGACGTAACACTTTTATGCCTCTTCTGACAAAGATAGAATAAAATTACACATCAAAACAAAACATAGTACTACGTCTACAAATGCGCTGCACTTTACGCAGCAGTGTGGCTGTGAATGTACAGACTGAGTGAAATCACACATAAAAAAACATAGTACATTTACAAATGCGCTGCACGTTATGAAACAATGAATTTGTGATCAGTTCATCTGTCGGTGTGTTTGAGTGCAGTGTATTAAAAAACTAAGAGCAGATGTAGAAGAAATTAGTTGTTGGGATTTTTACAACGGGCAGCATAGTATGCCTCTTTCACTTAGAGAACTTTAGCGCAACTCATCTAGAGAATTTTAGCATAATAATTGAAGTCGCTGGAAGTGCGACAACATTATCCTGGTGGACTGATTATATCCAGTCACTTCCTGTATGGAGTCGGGAAGAGCATTCCTAAGCTTAGGTGCAGAAATAGAACGAGCTCGTTCGCCAACTTCGGTGCTGGTGTAGCGCACGGCGAGAGCGTCCACTGATTTCCCTATTGGGAGTGAACTGCTCGACCTCGGCATTTCTAGGAGCGCCATGCAGCAAACGAAAAACGTATTGGGCCTCATGATGCTTGAGTTTCGTTCTAACTCGTAGACACTGGAGCTTTTCTAACAGCGGGGTGGCATGAACGCATTTGGTGAATTTTCCATTCAGAACTACTTTTGCTGCAAAGTTCTGGCCTTTTTGTACATCATATATAAGATATTCAGGGGCTTTAGCCCAGATCAAACTACAGTAGTTGATATGAGAGAAAACAAGGGAGTGGATGAAAATTAGGCAGGATTTTTGGTCTATCGGATGTTTAATTTTATGGAGAAATATTAGCGTACCGTTTACGGTATTGCATAATTTTGAATGTGATCGTCAAACCATATATACAGAACGCAACAGTATTGTTGGGGGCCATGGTCAAACGTTAGGTGTTTATCCATCCACACCCCAAGCGATTTGACAAGATAGCGAGGGTTGATGATAGAGTTGTTAAAAGTAGTAGAGAAAGGACGTAGTTGCTTGTAGAGTGATTGAGTGCAAAATATAATGCATTGCGTTTTATCCGTATTATATTGTAGCCCATTTACAGCCGAACATGATTTTAACTTTTTCTACTAACAGTATGTACACTACACACAGTCTCGTTATATGCGTAGCGTTATAAAACGTGTGTATGGCATGTTCGATTGGTCGCTAGAATTAATTCTCCTAGGCTTAACTTATTCGAAACTTCAGGCAGGTGCGCTGGTTTCGACTCGTTGAATTGAGTTTCAGGCATCGACACTCACCCGGTTATCCTTGAGAATTCCAGAAACTCAATTTTGCGACGTATCATGAAGTTTTCAGTCGGATCAACCTTAATCGGGTTGCTTCTAACACTGGCAACACGATTCAAAGCGGCAAAGCCAAAGCTTCTGTCTAAAATTACAGACAAGTCAAGCCTCAAAGGCTTAACTTCGGCGCCCCATCGAACATGCCCTTGGTCTTGCTATTGCTTACTGTTTGCAGCGAAGTACATGCAAAGTCTTGCTCATGCACTGTCTCCTCCACCAAGGGGGTTCTGTGTACACCGGCGTCTATATAATTGTCTGTGTCTCTTTGTCTGTTGGCTACATAACCCGAAAACTTATGAACGGATTTTCATGAATTACTAGATTCGCAGTAATAGATGATTAATTAGATGATCCGTCCATTAGTTTTTCTGTTTGTTTGTTTGTCTGTTTTAAGCATAACTCAAAAAGTTTTTAACTGATCTTTGTAGAATTCACAGGAGATCTTAGGAACGTTACGAAGAACAGATTGTTACAGTCTGGCGATTATCCCTATTTCCGTTTCTTTCTTTCTGTGCTTGTCGGCAGTCTGTTAGCTTCATAACCCACAAGTTATGGACGAATCTTTCTCACATTTACAGAAACTGTTAATACTGGCACCACAGACTCATTCTCAAGCGCAACTATTTGCCAGGGTGTGTAACCCGCGGCCCGCTTCGATACATATATACTTATTTATAATCGGCAGCATAGATGCGGTAGCATTAATGACGTACACATCGCACATCTCGCATCAAGTTGCCAGTACTAATAATGCAGAGTGTGACCTCGGCATCAGAATGTCTGGAGGAAAATATTAAATTTTGGCCACGATCGATAGTCTATTTATTTGTTCATCTGCGTGTCCGTTTCTATTTGGTATCGTTGCGTTTATTGGCGGAAGTTTGTGCTCTCCGAGTGCAGCGCTAGTTTTCAATGCTAACAAAAATGTGTAAACATTTCTTCAGTGGAGTCGTAAGACATAAAGCTTATGCACACATTGACAGTGGGACGACAACCTCCTAGCAATAGGCACTGCATCAGCTACTGCTGTATATAGGATGCTACATCCGAAGGATACGCGTATGAACGTCTTTCAAATATATAAAAACTCTTTTAAAGGCAATAAATTAGTTTCGTTCTGTACATGAAACTATTAGTATTTATATATAAATACATGCAAAGTGGAAATTATACATTTTAACAAACAGTACTTGTGTAAATTTGCTATCATAATAATAACACGAATTAACGGTTGCATTACATCATCATGCGACGATGAAAAACATTCTGTAACTTTATGTTTGATCGCCACAAAGTATCGTAAACAATTCAAGTTTAAGCCGCTGAAAAATGAAAATATTTGAGCTTTTGCGGACTCCAAAACATGAGGAGCGCAAACGAAAATTTTCAAAATTTAGCTGAAAGCGCAAGCATTTTACACGGAGCCCAAATTGCTCATTTACACTTCAGTGTGTTCTTTTGCTTACCTCTGCCAGTTTTTGTTATTCCCTTTTACCAAAACTTATGACAGGTGCACACTAACGCAAAATGTCCACCTACACTGTGACCTACACACAGTTGCACAACGGGTTACGCTGCCGAGAACAAGGCTTCGCCCTGCTCAGGGCTTTAACACGAAGATGAATGAACACCTACAATACGAGTTGCTTCTTGCAGCTCGTGCTGCTATGTCAAGCGGCAAATGGCAATCTTTGCTTATACTCCAATTTTTGAGTTGGCTTAACGTTGCCCGTCTGCTGATGATAGGGTCTTTGATTGTCTCTAGGATGCAATGGCTAGGATTCAGTCCTCGGATAGGCGTTCTGCCTTCGTCTTTATGGGCGATTTTAATTGTCACCATGTGGAATGGTTGGGTTCTGGGAGGACCGATTGCCATGGCTATGCAGCCTTCGATTTTACGAAAGCCTCTGGTTGTGAGAAATTGGTTGAGGGTCCCACCCGTTTGATGGGAGGTGTTCTTGACCTCCTGATGACTGACGTTCCAGATTTGGTTGGAGTGTCAGTGGTATCTTCCATTGGTTACTCGGACCATGGTGTCCTCTCTGCGACGCTGCAAGTCCGTCAGCGGGTCCCCAGAGTCACTATTAGGCGTGAAATATTTTTGAAGTCCAGAGTGAATTGGGACGCTCTCTGGTGCCATCCTTGCGCTACCTTGGGGTGTTGTAAGAGAGTCTCTTGATGCTAGGTCTACCTTGGATCGGCTTTTCTCTGGCATGGTGCGTGCCTGTGTCCCATCCCACTTCACTACTGTCATGACAGGCGATGAACCCAGGTTTGATGATGCCTGTAAGAGGGCGCACCAGTTGAAGCGGGAGGCATATTCCCGTTAGCGTACTAGCCGGTCTGCTGTTTACTTTCAGCGTTTCAGGGAACTGCGGCGTCGGGCTGAGGCTACTGATGAGGAGGCTAAAAGGGAGCATAATTTGAGGTCCAGGGAGTTGTTAGCTTCGTCTGTTGGCGCACATAAGTGGTAGTCCACCTTGAAGAGCGTCGTGCTTGGTGTAAGCTCTGTCCCCCTCTTAATTGGTGCTGGCGGTGATCTTGTTGCGGACCCCGCTGCCAAGGCGGACCTTTTGTTGCGCTACTTTGATGGGAAGCAGAGCCGGGACGGGTGCGCATTCCTTTAGCGTACGACCCTTAACCGTGGTTTTCCGGTTTTGCTTTCAGATCTTCTGAAGTGCACCGCCTTCTTCTTGACCTGGGCCCCTATATAGGGGGGCACTGATCTATCTAGTATGTTTCCTCTTTTTCTTCGGAGAGTAGATGGTGTTCCCGCAGCCCCGCTTGCTTCTGTGTTCCATCGGATGTTACGGCTATGATCTTTTCCGGAATGTTGGCGTGTCGCTCATGTGACGCCTGTTCCCAAGGGTTCTGTCTCATCTCGAACCTCCGACTATAGACCCATCTCGATCACACCTGTCTTATCGAAAGTTTATGAGAGGTTGGTTGCGTCGAGGTTGGGTCGCTTTCTTGAGAAGCAGGGTGTCCCTCCCCCAACGCAGTATGGTTTTCGTAAGGGCTTGTGAACTTGTGATGCTCTGCTTCACATTTCTCATGTGTTACAGCTGGCTCTTGATGGGGGACGTGAGGCAAGGTTGGTGCAGCTTGATTTCAGTGCTGCCTTTGATCGCGTGCTTCACCTTGGGTTGCTCCATAAGCTAAGATTAATGGGTATTGGTGGTCCACTTTTCGCGGTAATTAGTCAGTTTTAATCTGGCAGACGCTACTGTGTAGTTGTTGATGGGAAGAGGAGTGAGGTTTAGGACGTGGTTTCGGGTGTCCCACAGGGTAGTGTTCTGGGCCCTTTGTTGGTCATCGTATATACAGTGGACCTGTTGAATCTTGTTAATAATTTGCTTGTTGGTTACGCTGATGATGTTACTTTGCTGGCTGTTTGTAATAAGCCTAGTGATAGGTTGGAGGTGTCAGAATAAGTTCAGCGTGATTTGGAAGTGATTGACTCTTGGTGTTCTAGATGGAGGATGAGGCTAAATGCGGGTAAGACTAAGACCATGCTCGTGTCTAGGTCACGTACAGTGAGACCTCTTTTCCCCGCACTCTTATTGGATGGTGTGTCACTTCCTGTGGTTGATGTCTTGATAATCTTGATCCAAAGTTGACGTTCAAGCCCCACATTCGTTCGGTTGCCTTACGAGCATCGCAGAAAATAGGTCTTACGAGGCGTGCTTGGAGGGTGTTTGGCTCGGTAGAGTTGACACGTCGCTGCTTTAATTGCTATGTCCTCCCTCTCCTGGAATACTGCTCCGTAGTCTGGGGTTCTGCTGCCGATTGTCATCTGTGTTTGCTTGACAGAGTTGTTCGTCGATGTGCGTTCATGCTGGATGGTGTGGTGCTTTTTAATTTGGCGCATCGTTGCAGATTTGGTGGGGTCTACTTTCTGTACAAGATATATAATTGCCCTAGCCATCCGCTGTCTGAGTTTCTTCTGTAGCCATTTGTTCGGGTGAGGTATACTCGACGCACTGGTGCTCTTCACGAGTGTGCCTTGGAACCGGTACGATCGGCATGCCATACGGCCCAGTATTCTCGTTCATTTTTTTCATCATGTGTGGATGTGTGGAATGTCTTTGCTGGTGCAGGTAATGATAACTTTAAACGTTCTGTACACAGAGCTATTCTGTGATTTCGGATCTTCTCTTTTTTTCTTTCTTATTTTTTCTTGCTCGCTGGGCTGGTTGCGTGGGGGTTTGTCAACCTCATGGAGTTCCTCCGTTCTCACGTCGCCAGTCTAGTGTAATTTAATAATACTAATATAGTTTTCGCGTAACATTTAAAACATACCGTAAGTTGAAGTCACAGCAACGTGACTGCCAAGGTGAAAAGCTGAATGCTTGGGCAACTTTTGCGTTAATGTGCGTCGACAATTAAACCCGGTGTCCAAGTAAAAAACTTTCGTTGTCCCTAGCAGCCTAGAGCCAACTCAACTAATCCGACTGCGTAGTCGTGGCAGTGACTTCAGCATGAAATCTATGAACATCGTGCACTAATTCTTAAAATATAAATCTTAGTGGATTTAAACTGATCATAATTGGGAGAGATAATTGAAAACTCGCCACCGTCACTTGCCACGGCTACATAAACGGTTTAGTTCAATTGCTTCTAGGCTGCTAGCGGCAACGGAAGTTGTGTGGGCACCGGGCTTCAGACATGTACGTTTTCTGCCGGCTAACATCTTCGAAAACTGGAGAGAAATGCCTTTTATACTTTTGACATCGCTGTTAGAATCGTAACAGTTTAAAGTAAAGTTAATTTTAAAAAAGATGGAGGTGATGCATAACGTTGTAGCGAAAATATTTCAGGAAGAAACGGGACTGCAAATTGCTCTGAATTGCTCAAACGGAACGGATAAACTTGGCCTTGACACATCCTGTTGAATTCGCTTCTCAGACAACTCTTTTGGGTCAATGTGAAGCAGTTGTAGTCAATCGGTTGTTGTGATTTTAACGCTATATTTAGGTGAAATAAGACATTCTAAGATGTTTTTCATGAGAGACTTTTTTGCCGCAAATGCTTAGTTTTCAAGATATTGACTTTGAAGTTCCCATTGTTTTCCTATGGGAGAAAATAGCCTACCCGGCAATACCAGAGGAACCTAAACTGACCTAAATTAACCTAAATTGACCTAACCTAGCCTAACCTAACCCAAAACGCTCTAAAAAGAAGTTTTCCCTTAAACTGTGGCTGTGCAAGAGTGGTTATATTCTCCTATAGGAAAACAATGGGAACTTCAATGTTAAATATCTTTAAAACTAAGCATTTACGGCAGAAACGTCACTCATGAAAAACGTCGTAGAATACCTCATTTCAACTAAATACAGTGTTAAAAACATCAAACTCGATTGACAGCAATTGCTTTACACTGTCCTTTTTTTTTGTAAGAATAGACGCGTAAGATTATCCTATTAAACTTAACGATCCCTGTTTGAAAAAAATGTTCTTTACTTCGCAGCCTGGGCCTTCACGATTAGAATTTTGTGCTCCTTGTATCTGGAGGTTGTATTTAAGCTTAAGATGGATGTCCTGTGAATATGCACAGGTATGTTAAGGATCCTCTATCGCACCATAATCGGAGAGGCACTGTGTACATAAACGCGTCTTAGTAATGTTTCCTTGTATGATTGACGGGAGTCACTATCTCGACTCTCATCTATGCTGTAGTGTAAGGTACACTGGAACTCCTGCAACAGACCATGGAAACAGGGAAAACCAAAGAAAAGCGAGGCCCCTAATACTGGGAAATATGCTAAGGGGAGACCGCTTAGTGCCTCTGAAGTGAATTGTAGTTATGGTGGGCACCTAAATGCATTAATAATATAAAGTAATAATAAAAATAATAATTACAAAAGGTGTCGTCAACATTTTTTAAGTAGTTTATTTTAACTGTGTGATTTTACAAGCTCTTATGACGTTCCAAGGTTATTGTTTTAACACCGTCGAGGAAACAAACATGCTATTTTATACCTCTGGTCATCTCCAAAGTGAGTTCTCCAGGAGTCAGTTACAACGATCAGCTGTACTGTCTCCTGTTTCGGGAGTTTTCCAGTACCGCCATATGTAACAATAGGTAGAACACGAGTTATGCAGTTTGGTACTTATGGCACCTACGTTACTTCTCATACTGTTTAACAAAAGCCACCTCTGTACATACACGCGAGTGAATGTTTTCGTAAATTGGTTGTGGTTAGATCCGATGGGAAATGTATTCCATGTAAACGTGTAGGTACTCGCAAGTGGCTAACTTGTAGGTTTCGTGTGCAATACAATTGTACGGTTACTCTCCTTTGGTTATATGGTCATATGGAGTTACACTCCATGGCAACCACACATTTTATATAGTAAAACTGCGTGAGCTCAAATTTCAGTTATACGCTTATTAATATCACGCGTAGAATTGGGCCTGGTTTTCCAATCCCATGCTGTGGTAGTTTTCGATTGATGAATTCATGAACCCAAGGGCTGTCCAGAGTGTCTTCTCCGCGTGGGATGTTGCAGCTAGCCGCAGTTCCTGCTGAGAAGGTTAGTTTTATAAGTATTTGTAGGTTCTCTATCTATCTTTCCCCCTTCCTGCTACTTGAGGTGGACTGTTGATTGAGATAGCTGACCTTGTAGACGAGACACCTCTAGTCTCTCTCGAGTGGAAGGCCATGTAAGGACCCATCCACTTGAGTGTCTTTTCCTATTCTTTGCGCCTTATTCCTGCCAGCAGTAGTGCACTGAGTCAACTTATGCTATATGGCAGAGGAGAGCCGATGTCGAGATAGGATATTCCTCACTGCGCCTCCTAGCCGACTAGCATCACTAATAATTATTCACTTGATGAAAGCCGTCATATTATGATACATATATACTTAATTTCAAGAAGAAAGAAGAAATGACTGCATTTACCCTAGTTTTATATAATAAGCTGCAATATTAGCAAAATTACACGACTACTTGCATATTTGTTATATGGAGTTACCCTTAATGGCAACCATGCGTTATATTCCAAAACTGCGTGCTCATATTTCAGATAGAAGCTTATTATTATCATGCGTTGAATTGGGCCTGGATTTCTAATCCTATACTGTGGTAGTTTCAATTGGTGAACGGACGAACCCAAAGACTGTCCTGAGAGCCTTCTAGAGGGCTGTCCTAAGTGCCTTCTCCACGGGGGATGTTGCAGCTGGCTGCAATTCCTGCTGAAAAGGTTAGTTTTATAAGGTTACGTAGGTTCTCTACCTCTTTTCCCCCTTCTGTTCCGTGAGGTGGACTGTTGATCGAGATAGCTGA
>LQNS02007215.1:27658305-27669910 GCA_001587735.2 Parhyale hawaiensis | reverse complement strand
AAAAAAAAAAAAAAAAAAAAAAAAAAAAAAAAAAAAAAAAAAAAAAAAAAAAAAAAAAAAAAAAAAAAAAAAAAAAAAAAAAAAAAAAAAAAAAAAAAAAAAATGGGACAATTTGCCAAAGTGGACAGTAATCACATTTAGTATTTTTGTTGACATATTTAGGCAAAATAAGGCATGCTAAGATGTTTATCATGAGTAATGTTTTCGTCGCAAATGCTAAGTTAGGGAGATATTTGACTTTAAAGTTCCCATTGTTTTTGTATCACTACAGCCATGTGCGCGTCGTAGCTTTGTTCGTCAACAACAGCGCGATGCACCGAACGCATTGTTGGAACACGTCCTATACAGTCTTCAACTAATTGTGCAACCGCGAGTTGGGGTAAAAGCATCATCGATCGGCCACTTAAGGAATTGGCGCCTTCAAATTGCTGTGGAAAATTCGTTACCTGAAGGATTGAGACGAGCCACCCCACAAAACCACACTCAATTACTGCAGATTACGGTTTGATGTGTCCGGCAAGAAAAATGATAAGTGTAAGGAAATTACGAGCCCTAAAACTAATACAGGCAAAATCTGCATTCTTCGACTGGTCTGAAATACCGCTCGGTATACTGCTTAAATGGGATTCGTCGGCCGGACACTTAACAATCAAATGACACGAAAGCAAATTAATGCTTGTAGAGAAGAAATACGTATACATAGTTTCATTACTTTTGTCTGCATAGTCAATGGAATACTTCATTGTAGGCATTTAGCAATTTACGCCATGTGCTGCCAGTAATTTTTTTTTTCCAATACCCCAGATGAAGCGCCAAAATTTTCCTGAAACAGATGAAAAACGCCCAGTTAGGGTAAGGAGTCCGAAGAAGACACTTGACCTTAGAGTACAATAAGCTGATCTTAGATTGTTCATAATAAAATATTTATTTACATTTAAACTCTTTAGATATTTCACATTATAGCCTATCTTAAATAAAGACATCTCTGCTTCATCAACGCCAATTAACAGCTACCATATGAAAATGTTATCATAAACAATTTTATTATGTTCGTTATTTACTTCACTTCTACAGTGCGTTACCTTTGATTCTGCAAATACAATTTCTTTACTTATTTTTCAAGATAAGTGTCAAACATTTAAAACTTTAATAGTAAGTTAGTGCACAGGTATGTTGTAACTATAAAAACAACTAGAGAAAAAGAAAACAGAACAATTTCCCACGCTTTGGCAACATCTGCTTATCACACGGGGTTCTGCTGTTACCCCAGATTATGCAACATCACTCTCTAGTCAACATGGGCAAGAAATGCGGTTCAAAAAATGAAGAAAAGATCAAAGTGACCTCGTTAATGGCTTCTGGTAAAACAACACTCGAAGCTTCAAAGGAATTACAGCGTGATCACCGAACAATTATGAGCTAATGCAATTGAAGGTAAAGTCAACAGGGAAACTCCGGATAAAGCCTCTACGAGGAAATTGACTGCTCGGGATATGCGACATTTGAAGGCTTCTATCGCTAGAAAACAAGTTTCTACAAGTAAGGCGATATTTGAAGACGCTGGAGCCCCAATACTAAGCAAAAAAACAAGATGTGAGGTTCTGCAGAAGCTAGAGAAAGTGAAAAAGGCAATTAAACGACCACTTCTAACAAAAACTCATAAAGAAAATAGGGTCAAATGGGCTGAGGAGAACATGAAAATTGATTTCTCAGATGTCATGTTTACTGACGAATGCAGAGCCACTCTTGATGGACCAGATGGATGGGCGTCGGGATGGGTCCTCCATGACCGACCTCAACAGACACGGCTTAAGCGTCAACAAGGTGGTGGAGGTGTAATGTTTTGGGCCGGGATTGGATTGTAGGTGACACGCTTATTGGTCCATTTGAAGTGGCAGAAGGAGTTAAACTGAATGCAGAAAGGTACTGCCAGTTTCTTGAAGCCAACTTGATTCCACGGCTTGATGAGCAGACTATCGTGCGCAGATCCAAATTGGTATTTCAGCACGATAACGCTCCCCCACACCGAGCACGGTACACTGCTAACTGGCTAGCGGATGGAGGATTCAAATCAAAAAGGATTATGACCTTGCAAGCGAATAGCCCCGATTTAAATCCGATTGATAACCTCTGGGCAATGATCAAAAGGAAGGTCTATGAAGGTGGTCGGCAGTTTTCGAGAAAAGTAATCTTGTGAAATGCAGTAAAAACAACAGCAGATTCTATTCCACCATCTGAAATATCAAACCTGACAGAGTCTGTTGATAATCGCCTTCAAAAATTATGAAAAATGGAGATTGCCACGTTCAAAATTAACTTGTTATGTTTACCACTACTGAACTTTTATTTCAGTGTTTATTTAATTGTTTTGGTTATAATTTCTTGGTTTAAGACGTTTAATAACAATATTCCTGTTCACTTGTATTTATTTCCTCTTCATGACGTTATTATTAGCTTGTTATATAATCTGAGGTAACACTAAAAAACTCGTAAATATGCAAATTGTATGATAAACTTAACCAATGGTTAAATATTTATTTTACAAGTGCTGTTTATATTGGCAGCATAGCCATACATTTAATTAATATTGATATTTCACAGTTAGACACTCATCTTGAAAAATTAAGTAAAAAATTCTATTTGCATTATCAAAAGTAACGCACTGCATGTTAGTCATAACAACTTTAGATGACACAACTAATTGTAAACCAAATTAGGTCAACATTCTCACCGAACTCACAAACGAGGCGGTTTTCACGGCCCTCTGCGCCACAGTTTCCCGTCGCCCAGATGCGTTGTTGGGGAAAATCCGTTAATCCGTTTGTTTGTTTGTTTGTTTGTCCGCCAATTTTTTCTTGATAGTATAGCTTATAAAGTATAGACGGATTTTCATGAAATTTACATGAGTTGCTAGGTATAATACGAAGAGCAAATGACCAAGTTTTTGTGATGATCTGTTATTTCGTTTGTCGCTGTGTTTCATTTTATGGTAAAATTGTCTAAAATTGCATCCATTTTTACCCCTTTTTTTAACCGACTTGTTTTTCGATACAGATTAGGAATCTGAAAGCCGTTTTTCGCGGACGGACCTAGAAATCCCATTTTTCAACATTTATTCATATACATTAAATTGCTTACGATGTATGGACGATGATCAGAAAATGAAAGATAAACTTTGAATGCATACCTAGGGCTCCTGGCGAAGGCACACGGTATATAAATTACAGTCTTAACGCACCATGTTACTACCTCCTCCTGGGTGGCGTGGAAACGTGGCATCTCAATGCAACGTAACCAATGCGAACTGTTTTTTTCTTTTTTTCGATTTCCAAACCCAGGTACTGAATGTACAATGCAATTTTGCTAACCTAATCTATCCATCCCACCTAAAAAACCCGGTTTTCCATGGGGTCCCCATTATCATAAGCTATTCAATTTATAGGCCTATGAATAAATGGGGTACAAAATGGAGAAAAAAAATGGGATTTCTAGGTCCGACCGCCAAAAAACGTTTTCAAATTCGTAGTTTGGATAAAAAAAAAAAAGAAAAACGATTGAAAAAAGGGTCAAAAAGTTGGATGCAATTTTTCGACAATAATACCCATTTTAGGCTTATTAGCATAATAACTAAAAAAATTATGGTTAGATATTTGTGAAATTTACAGGAATTGTTAATAATGTTAAAAGGCATAAATAATTAAATTTCCGTCATGATCAGTTAGTCCGTTTGTGCAGCTTATGTTTGTCATACCTAATGTTTGCTAGCAGCGTAATTCAAAAAATAATAAACGGATCTTCAAGAAAATTAAAGAACCTATTAATACTAGAAATAGGCACCTGTGGTTCGAAGTTGGTATCGATGCGAAGAAAATCGTGATTTTGCAACCAATTAAACTTTTTTGTTTCCGTGACCTTGCTTGGCGGAGGTATGCGCTCTCAGAGTGCTCTCTAGTTTATGTTCACTTTGAAGATGCTGCCAAGAACCTATTTGATCCGATTGAGAGAATGTTGCCATGTATTAAGTACAAACATTAAGGTAACTACATTAGCACTTGCGTCGTGCTACAAAGTACCGTGAGTGCCACTGGTATCAGGATTAACTACACTGTAAAATAGTTTAGCCTTTCAGCAGGTAGAAACTACAGAAGTGTCTGTAGTTTTCTCCTCGCTGAAAAGGAGCCTAAAGTATCCGTCGTTTCACTGGAAAGCCTGTACCTTAGACTGTTCGCAGAAGCAATATTACGTTCTATTTTATTACTGAGATTAATGCATTGTTTCTGTAGTATCACGAGGAAGAATCTGTTGATAGGCGTTTTACTGGGAAGCTTTCCTTGTCTCCGTCAAATCTCAGGTCCCCTGGGAAACCCACATGCACTGGTTCGAGCTGCAGATATAGGCCAACTGACCCCAGAGGAGTAAGTAGAGCCGCAGCCGACCACAGGTCGCTAAGAACTAAGGCGCTGAAACTGAAGGTTCAACGACCCGAGTCCCCTACCCTCCCATTCCTGGTCAGGCAGGTGCCGCCACCCAGATTCCGCACACCAAACAATTGCCGACTCAGGGCGCCGGACGCGACAAAGATCCCGTGACAGGCTTGTCACTTGAACTCGGCACCTCGAGCACATGAGTCGGGCGCGCATGGCATGCTGCTGTTGTCTCACTCTCTCCAGGTAGCACTAGGCTAAGTTTTTAGTATTTTATGTTTAGTGTACTTTATTCTTATGAAAGTCACCATTTAGTAGTGTAAATTTTATAGCCTTTAGGTTTTTATTCATTTTCATCGATTTCAGATTGCTGAAGATGTCCGAAGTCAAAATTATCATTTTTTTTACATACAGGACTGTAAGTAGGCTACTGATGTTATTTAGGTGTCTAGTGGTCACCTTATATCTAACTTGACGCTTTGCAAAGGAATTACAGCCTAATATCATTAACTAGTCACCAGGAATTTCATTATGTTCAGGTGACATTTTTAAGCTATGTTTAAAGGTAACATTAGATGAACCGGACTCCGTAGCGTGAATAATTCAGGACCTTATACAGTTATACTGGGTCGTTCGCTGTCAAGACAGTTTATCTTCGCTCACTTTGGAGAACTTTAATTACTTTCAGATCCATCGGCTAAATATGGAGCACGATGATACAAGTTCCAGATTTTAAGGGAGGATCGTTCAAGTTCAGAGCCCAAGCAAATACAGCAAATTTCCGTCGGAGCAGGCTTTGGAAACACTGTGAATATTGTACTCGGTGAGTTATTTTCGCAAATTTGTTTCTAATTAATCGATTCTGTTTAGCAACAAAGCGTTTCATTATAAGGGGAAATTCTAGCATTTTTACCTCCGCCAAGGAGGTTATGTTTTCGTCGTGTTTGTCTGTCTGTCACCAAGATAACTCGAAAAGTTATCATTTATGTCTTTCAACATCACTAACAACCCCTATAAATTTCATAATCCATTCATTATTTTTTGAGTTATTGTGCTAACAAACATAAAATTAATAACAGTGACAAACGAACGCACGAATCATTACCAAAATTTGGTCATTTACTCGTTGTTATATACCTAACAACTCATGTTAATTTTGGGCTTCTCGGTGTTGCAAGATGCTTCATTTGGGTTGTATTACCTGTCCGTAGGAGCTCAAACGTGAAATTTTAATAATAATATGAATCGATTTGGATGAAATTTACAGGGATTGTTAGGTATGTTAAGAGGAACAGATGATTAACTTTTGGTGAAGATATGTCCATCCGTTTGTTTGTTTGTCTGCCTCATTTTTCTCAATGCTATAACTCGAAAAGTTATAGATGGATTTTAATGAAATTAACATGAGTTGTTAGGTATATAACAAAGAGTAAATGACCAAATTTTGGTAATGATTCGTTTGTTTGTTTGTTCGTTCGTTCGTTTGTCACTGTTGTCAATTTTATGCTTGTTAGCACAATACTTCAAAAAATAATGAACGAATCGTTATAAAATTTATAGGGGTTGTTAGTAATGTTGAAAGACATAGATGATTAAATTTTGGTGCAGATCAGTTTGTTCGTTTGTATGTTTGACTCATGTTTGTCATAACGTTTGTTAACAGTATAGCTCAAAAAGTTATGAACGGATCTTCAAGAAAATTGCACAAGCTGTTATAACTATCTATAGGCACAAATGATTAGATTTTGGAGTATATACAAAGAAAATGATGGTTTCAGAGTCAATTTGAATTTTTTGCTGGCGTTGCCTCACTTGGCGGAGGTACGCGCTCTCAGAGTGCTCTAGTTCAGCATGTTTTAGTCAATCTGATTAATCCAACTAATGGGCGATATTTACGCCGTCATTTTTATTTTAAAAACATTTTCTTCCCGGTATAGTAGCTCGATTGCCTCCAAAGTGCGAGTTAATTAAAATATGTTAGCAGCAAGCAGAGATTGCAACGTGAGAACTCACGAGAAACCACCATCGAAAATGACGTCATCAATGACGTAAACATCGCCGAACGGTACGGCTGAGCAGCCTATGAATATTTTAGGTAATTTCGCCAGAAAAATCGTTGTAAATTGCAAATTTCATTCCCTATGCACATAAACGGAGAGAAAATATACTAATTGAATAGAAAATTTTCAACAGAAATTTGCAGTGGAGGCTGGTGGAAACTTTCATATCACCAGAGGCAAGATCTGGGCCTGTATGGCGCCCTGATTTATATTCTTATATGAGGTGAAACCTCCTTTGCATTACATATTCAGTTCATGGTGCTCTTCACAAAACATATTTGAACATATCACTTTACTTTATTAGACTTGTTCATTCAATCTCCCGCTCCTGACTGGCCACCTACTTGAGCTGCACCCATACACAAAACACGGTAAAGTGGTTGTCACAGAGCTACAAAAAGTTTGAGCAATAACTATTCCTTTGGTTTCTCTTGCCTCCAGAATATAACACATTTTTTATTAGGATTAAGAACCCGACCAACGAAGACCTGAGGACCAACTAGCAAATATTTCGACTCGTTGGTGTGATGTCATTCGGTGACATGCGGTGATGGTTAAGTTTTATTTTAGTCCCATTGAGCCCCCGTTACATTCGTTGCTTCATGTATATTAGCCTAACTAAGATTAGGTTTGACAAGGACGGAATCGGATCACTTGGTTAGAATAGCTGTCTAGTGTAACTTAGAGCTTCTATTCTAGTCTGACCATTTTATCAAGGCCGTTCGGCAGTGGTCAGTTACCTCTTTAGCGTTGCCAATTCTATCGGTATTTCTGAGATTTTGTTCTGCCCATATTTTAGCCTCGCCCACTACCTGTATGTAGAGAAATCTCAGAAATACCCAGAGAATTGCACCGTAAGAGATTAATTTGACCACGACCGAACTGCCTTGATAGAATGGTCAGACTAGACTATACACAAGTAGGCCGTAGCCTGTAAAGCTCCATATCTTCTAATCTATGTTTTTTCAGCTACACAGAGGTGTATGGTTAAGACAAACATTAGTGTGATATGCGAAGTGCGGAAGCTTGTACATTATGGACTTGAAGGATACTGAAGCCCAATGCAGACGAGAAGCAACCACTGCCCAGGGTGACATTTCGCCACTGCTGGCTGGACTCTGCGAAAAAGTTACCTGGAAAGCGAATTCAGCAGGAAAAACATACGTCAGTCTTTTTCGTCAAGTTTGAGCAGTTCAAAGCAACTTGGAGTCCAGTTTTCCTTGTTTTTCTTTCTCTAGTACGACATGCAACCACTGCGTTGTTCCTAAAATTTTACTTTATATGAGTGCGATTCTATCTGAAGTGCCGAAAGTATGAGAGGAATTTGTATCCAGGTTAGGAACAATGATGAGAGCCAACAGAAACGTACTTGTAAAAAAAAATAAAATCCATTTATAAGCTTGAAGATCGTACTAGCCACTCAGTGGCTGAGTTCAATTTACAGGATATAAAAACTGGCCCATTAACGAGCAGTAAAATAAATGAAGTCTGTATTTTCGATTTGATTCAACTTGTAATAAATTTACCCTAAGGCATTACAACTGCAAAAGCGTATCCCCTATTACGAAATTGCAATATCGTACCAAGCTTGACGATCGGACAACTTTCTCCCACCACAAACTGCGATGATGTCGATCATCTGCGCACGCCCTAAAGTATCCTTGGATCGCTTGGAAGCTATCTTTCACTGTTTTAAACATCATAATACGCCCATACGCTCTGTGGCATCTTCAGCTACTGTCGATGGGGTAATTCCACTAATTATGATTGCTTATCTCATTAGTTGAACTGGTCTGGAAGTTTACTTCGCCCACGTGCGTTGGTTTCACAATTTTGAGTCGCGCTTCAGGCCTTAATCGCAAACCCATTATATTTGAAACTGCCTCCGACTCAATCCTGTAAACTTGATTGACTGGCTAGGCAAAGTCGATCGAAGCTAATCCCACTCGTCCGAAGTCTCAGACAAAAGCGTTGGTTTCGCCACTTTGAATTGTATATGGCGTAAAAAACTCCTCCCTCACCCAGTGGGATATTCTGGGGGAGCCTGTCCTCGTGAGGATATCTTGGGCCTCATGACCCCAGAGGTACATCAGTGATTTTTCCGCAGGGGATGTTGCATCTGGCCGTAGTCCCTGCTGAAAACGTTAGTTTGTAAGGTTGGGTAGGTTCTCCATATTTCCCTTCTGTTCCACGAGGTGGGTCGCTGCAGGGGTGATATCGACTCATTAAATGGGAATTCTATCTGCTCCCAGTGGGGGCCTCGGAAGGGCCTTTCGCATGGGTGTTTTCTTTTTCTCGTTTCGTTTTTCGTCTCTTGACTCTATGCGGCGTGGCTGCGGTGTTCTTTCAGCCGTTCCATGTGGGGTTAGAGATGCTTTAGGCCTTAATGCCTGTCAGTAATAGCGCACTAACCTCTATTACACTAATCAGTCCAGGCTCTAGGGGGGGGGTGTCTGTGTACATTTCTCTTTCACGGCTCTTCCATGTATTTTCCTATTCCGTGTGATAAAATTAAAATAAGTTGGATAGAATTTTCGCAACTGAAACTTGCTCAAAATATGTATTTAAAAAAAAAATTTTGTTCCCTCAACTTTTTGATTTAGACAATAGTTTTTGAGATAATGGGGTTTATACATAAATATATATGTATATTTTAGATATTTCAAACGTATAGAACTCAATGAGTTTTCATGCTAGAATAAAAACAATGACAGTTTTGGAATCCTTTAAACATTCCTAACAAAACTATAGAGCTGGATTTTCCATTCTTGCCCTCAAAATATTTTTTTCATCACAGCTCAAAACCGAATCCCTGTACCGTTTTTTCCCTATATTTTAGTTAGCGATTGCAGAGAAATAGAAAATCGAGAACCCAGCTTTGATAAAAAAAATAATATGAAGGCAAAATGGAGAATCTAGCTCCATAGTTTTGTTAGGAATGCTAAAAGGATCCCAAAACTATCATTGTTTTTACTCTAGCATGAAAACTCATTGAGTTCTATTCGTTGGAAGTCTCTAATATATAACATTTATATTTATATATGAACCCCATTATCTCAAAACCTAAGGCCTAAATCAAAAAAGTTGTGGGCACAAAATGTGTTTTTTTTTTAATACATATTCTGAGCAAGTTTCAGAACCATCAGTCCACAATTGGTAATTTTGGGCCCCCCTAGCTATGCCCCCCCCCCCTCAAAAATGTACTAGTTACGAAAGTTCTACCCAACTTTTTTTTAATGTCCTCGTCATATGGAATAGGAAAATACATGGTAGAGTCGTGAAAGAGAAATGTACACAGATTCACTTGAGTTCAACTCGACTTCTACACCATACTATACGAAGTTAGATCACTTTTCTGCAGTAGTAGTCGCATCTGATACGGCGGGAAAACCTGATTATAATAAAGTTAAAATCAACCCAAGTCCGCTTGAGATGGCAAAAACTATTTTTGCGAAGCATGACGGAGTTCCCGGCCGTCTTATGGGTAAGTGATGTAAGGTTAACGCTTAAATTTCGATTCAATGGGGCAAAGCAGCCAACGCAACTGCCTGAGGTTCGGATGAATGCGCTTGGCTTACGACAGATGGGACGAGCCAAGCGAACAAACGCTACGTCCTCCGTATGATAACCTCTTGCGGAGACTGGGCGCTGAATATAAGTGTAGTGCTGTGGCGAGTCCCTTCTGTAAAGTGTGTCGCGTCCCATTTCTTGTAGGTGGCCTGGAGTGTCACGTCCCGTCGGTCCAGACCTGCTCTGCTCTATCGGAGCAGAACCCTCAGCAGGGACCTACTTTTGCTCTCGCGATGTATAAATTTTTTAGGCAGTAAGTGCACTTGGGTTCTTTTGACCCCTTCATTGTGTTATGTATGAAACTCACTGACGGGCGCCATAAGCAGACCGCAAAATGCGAAACGTTCACCATAACCCGTTTGATCACTTTTCTCCAGGCTTGGCTTCGGCATACTCTCATTATGCTGTCAAAGAAAAAAAAAAACGTTTAAAACGTCAGCCACCATTACAGATTCTGAGTTACAGAACGTGCTCATGGCAAAAATTCGAATAGATCTCTTAATGTGGGTGAATATTAAGGTAATATCGTAAGTCTTGTATTGTAGGGCGATGTTCAGATATGTTAAGTTGTCGTCAGGGTCGAAGAGAGGTTTGATATAAGAACCTGAACAGTTTCGAAATGTGTTCTTTCGGAGTAACGGCATCACTAGACTAGAACGCCTCGTGCCGTAAAATCCTCACCCGCAATGTGTGGGGGGGGGGGGCAAATTTCAGAGCAAGTATTTTTGATGGCCAGCTTACTCGAGAGTTTTGGCATTTTTCACATCTCAGTCAACCCACCTGACTGTCTGAGAAAAGATTGTGATGATGGCTCAACTCCTTTTGCCTCTTTTTGGGTCGAGTGACAAATTCAACGCTAGTCATTTTTGGTGGCCAGCTAACTGAAAATTTTTGCCATTTTTCACGTCTCAGTCAACCCGCCTGACTGCCAGAAGCAAAATTATTGTTATTACTGGAGCACCCTTAGAGCGCATACTTCCGCCAAGCAGAATAAGGTAACGAAAATTTAAAATTGGTTCTGAAACTATGATTTGCCTTGTATCGGCATCAAAATCTAATCAATTGTGCCTTCTAGCAGTATAAAAAGCTTCTCTAATTTTCTAGAAGATACGTTCATAACTTTTTGAGTTATGCTGCTAACTTTACATTTGACAGACATCAGACAAACACACAAACGGAACAACCGATTATCACCAAAATTTAATCATTTATTTCTTTTAAAATTACTAACAATTCCTGTAAATTTTTATAAAGATCCATTCATAACTTTTTGAGTCATTGTGCTAACAAGCATAAAATCAAACACAGCGACAAACTAACACACAAAGGAACAAAAAAATTATCACATAAAATTGGTCATTTACTCGTCATATTCTACCTAACAACTCGTGTAAATTTCACAATTATCCTTAATGGGATGTAAAGAAAACAGTCAGAAACACAAAAAGGGAGAAGGAAGTCTCCGTAGCCGCTATGGCGAAACGCAACCCAAAGGCATTCTATAAATATGTAAATGAAAGACGACTCAAAAAAGAAACCTTAGGTCCGCTG
>LQNS02007215.1:27635548-27647650 GCA_001587735.2 Parhyale hawaiensis | reverse complement strand
AGGGTGGATGGGCTGAAGTGTGCAGCCCTCTTTGAGCCCTATTCCTCATCGAGTGCGACGCCAACAAGGAGGTGGAGGTGTTATGTTTTGGGCCGGAATCGTTTAAATGACAAGCTTATCGGACCTTTTCGAGTATCAGAGGGTATCAAACTGACAAGTCAAGCTTACATCGTTTCTAAATGAGCATTTGTCACCATGGTTCGATGACCTACCTTGGTCACACTGCCGTCAAATAATTTTCATGCACGACAGTGCTCAAGCCCATTTATCGAAAGTTACCACTTCATACCCTCGAACTATGGACATTAGAGGAGAGAGTCTCATTTCTCAGCTTGTCCAAGTCAATTTTGATAATAAGGTTTATGAAGTAGGAGTGCTATTCACATCGAAGTTCACCGACTGACTTTAGTGTACAGCGTGAAGTTTTAATCATAATAATAATAGTAATGTTATTTCAAAGAATGGAAGTTCTGTCGACAAATAACTTTCTGCTCTAGGGCATAACTGTAAAATCTATTATATTGTTACTAAGGGGTTTACTATTCGAATTAAATGCACAGTTTTATTACCCTAAATATACATCTTAAGTGACCTGCAATAAAACGATTGACCGTCAAAATTGGTTCCAAGTACAGAACAACTCAAAACTTAACTTTTAAGATATTGCATGAAGTCAAGCTAAATTTCATTAATTTACTCCCCTCAGGGGGTGTAGGACGGAGGCGAAAGGGTTAGAATACTGTTGGAAGTCTCGCCCCTAAGGGGATCCTATAAAATTAGCCTTAGTCAAGTCTGCGAGACATCATTATTTCGTGTCCATTGTTATTCTTTCCATTTTCTTATTTCAAGGTTACTAATGATGTTTCTTCTCATGCGCATTGCGTCCAGGATGGGTTTTTATGTTTCTCTAGATGTGTACGTGCCTCTTTGACTTCCTATTTCGAAACACCTTTGACGTTTCTAGCTAAGTCTAAACTAACTTATATAATAACAATAGTAGTAGCTATTGTTCACATACATTAACCCCTTAGCGTCCATGGTCCTTGTTTGGACCAGATCTACTATAGTCAAGCGAGCGTAAGCAGTCCTTTAGGGGCGGGGCTGAATTGAACACAGCAGTGCCAAATCTTATCTATTGACTAATGCACTTTGAGTATTCGAATATAATATAATTTTATTGATTGAGACAAGTTATACCACGCGCTTAAGTGAGAATTAGCAAAGTTGATTAGCGTTCTTAGCCACGCCCATAGGACTCCTTACTCTGGTTTGACTATAGTAGCCTAATATTCTGAGAAATAAAAGTTTACTGTGGGTGGTCCCCTCAGGGGCATAGGATACGCCATAGGGTTAGGTTAGCTTAGGTTCGCCCATCCTATGTTATGGGGCCCGGCGACTCCAGGGGGCTCGTGTAGGTTACGTTAGCCATTAGCCAGGCCTTCGGGAAGTCTATCTTTCGCGTCCACTGTGCTTCCTTCCCGATTTCATAATCCTACTTGCTCATGTTTTTTTCTTTCCCGACTTGCTGTTCCCATGCGCGTTGATCCTGTGTGGGAACACCTCCGTGCATGGGTTCCCCGTTTCTTTTGTCATACTATATATATCCCTTGCTTTTTCCTTTGTGTTATCATTCCGCTCGGAAACGGAGGCTTAAACTTCCTAACTATTACTGACTTGCTCATGTTTTATTCTATTCTTCCTCTTCTTTCCCGACTTGCTGTTCCCATGAACGTTGACTCGTGCATGGGTTTCATGTTTCTCTTGACATTGTTTGTCTTTTCTTTTTTTCCTCTCTTTAGATCACAATGTGCTCTATGGGTAGAGACGCTTAAACTAGGAATATAATAATTATCGCCGCCAAGGAGGTTATGTTTTCGTCGGGTTTGTCTGTCTGTCACCAAAATAACTCAAAAAGTTATGAACCGATTTGGACGAAATATATAGAGATTGTTAGGTATGTTAGGAGGAACAGATGATTAACTTTTGGTACAGATATGTCAATCTGTTAATTGTTTGTTTGTCTGCCTCATTTTCCTCAATGCCATAACTCAAAAAGTTATGGATGGATTTTGATTAAATTAACATGAGTTGTTAGGTATATAACAAAGAGTAAATGACTAAATTTTGGTAATGATCCGTTAGTTCGTTCGTTCGTTACTTTTTAATTTTATGCTTGTTAGTACAATAGCTCGAAAAATAATCAATGGATCTTTATGAAATTTATAGGGGTTGTTAGTAATGGTTAAAGACAGTAATGACTAAATTTTGGTGCAGATAGGGTTTTTCGTTTGTATGTTTAACTCATGTTTGTTATATCGTTTGTTAGCAGTATAACTCAAAAAGTTATGAACGGATTTTCAAGAAAATTGCACAAGCTGTTATTAATATCAAAAGGCACATATGATTAGATTCTATACAATGAAAATTATGGTCTCAGAGCCAATTTGAGTCTTTTGCTACCGTTAAATCGCTTGGCGTAGGTATGCGCTCTCAGAGTGCTCTAGTTTTAAAAATAATACTGTGGGCGGTAAAGTTCTAATACGAATTCGTCTTGGTAACACCCGCTTACATTCTTAAAATTCAATTTCATGTACCTTTCAGCCCATTCAACTCTTAGTCTTGCGAATTTTTGCTCAGAGGAGGCGTTTATGTAGAACTCTTAACCTATACATACCAAGGGCATTAAGAATATTTCACCTCGAAATTTTTCCATCTCAGGTACTCCTGCTACTTTCAACTTTCGTATGCTGGTTGAATGTGGTGTTCTGACATCTCCCTTTAAATTTACGGATGTCCCTCTCATATAATCTCTTCAGATGAAATTACTTTGCGTAACAAGGTAAACGCTCTGTATAAGCTCCGCAAATGAAATATTGATATTATATATGCCGAAGTTGGTATTAAGTATTAATGAATGATTTTGAAACGGTACCAGTGTGTACTGTGCGCGAAATTAGTTTGCTGGATACCAATGACCCATTTTTACCAAAGGGTTAAAATATCGTTGATGGCTCGATTGGTTAAGGCGCTACCTCCAAGTTGGAAGTCTGAATGGTGTGGGTTCGAAACCGGCCCCGGTCCAAGCTTCTACGAATGGATCCTTAAACAACGGAATCAAAATCACAAGCTGTACACTCTGACGAGAAATTATTCTTGCACCGTTTATTGGTGGAACCACCAAACATTTTTCGTTGCAACTAACTGGAAATTTAAAGGTGTTCGGCCAATGTATTGTGTATTGTGATTGGGAGCCAAAGTTTTTGTATTTCATTTGTGTTGCACGAGTCTAGATAGGGTAGGTCAAGTCAGGTCCGAGTAGGTTAGACAGGGAAAATTGTGAACACTGGGCAAAAACATGCAGAAAAAAGTAGGTACCGGTACGGTTACAAAGTAATGTAAATCTTTGAGTTGCATTACGCTGTGGTACTAATATAGCACTGAACTTTTGTACCAATATATCTCACAGCCACGTAATTTCCGACAACTGTAACCAACAAATTTGTGCTTAGCGTATCAATATCTACCAGAACCAGGCCATTAAAATATGTAACTTTGAGTTGGGGAGTTTGATGTTGACAGGAAAAAACTCCAATTTTCCTTCCTCTGCTCTGGCGTAGGGGAAATCTTACTGCCCCAGAAATTTGAATCTAAAACAGCCTGAATTTCGCCCTGCTGAAAATGATCTTATAGCATTACTGTCAACATAGACTTCAGACTTCGTGGTATCTGTACCATAAACTACTATCTTCTTCTTTTCCTACTCTAGTAATTTTTTAATGTTATACCAGCTTCAGTGCGATGAACTAAATGCCCCATTCTTTGAGATTATCCGTTTTTCACGAATGTTACATTTACTCCTACTTAAACGTTTTATGTATATACTTATTACTTTAGCACACTGATGTGGTGCGTGTCCATCAAATCTGTAGAATACACGACTTTCATAAACGGTGGATGTTACTTTGATTTTTGCGGTGGTCGTAACCAGGACCTTCTCTACACTTTCCTAACCATACCTTAGCTCAAACTAACATTCCTCGCCTAACCCTAACAAATCTCGCCTATTCCTATCGTATTTCGTATAATCCCAACATTCACCACCAAAACCATCGTCAAGACCCCCGCCTATGCAAGTCACGTCTGTAGCATTTGGTAGTCGCATTACAGACTGTGTGAGAATGAATTGAATACCAGATTATCTAACGAAAAACATTTCGTCTAGACGCCTTTTAAACAGATACCCTGTCGTCGAACAGCACGTCTTCTTTGGAACTTATTACGTAGTATTAACAGAAATTCGCCTTGAAATTTATGTTTTCGAAGATACCCGACACCCGCAACCCTTTTCAGAGCTCGCCTGCTTCTGCCCATGCGGACGTTGTACCCTTGCGAAAATATAAACACTTCCTTTACTTTAGAGCTACGACACAGAAAAAGCAACTGTTTTCGACAGTTCTCTGAAATTCATCTAACACGAATGAAAAATATACAAAGCATGCTTTACGTTCGCTATAAAATGGAACTACGCTGCTTTGTATGCTTCCTGCGATCAATAGAGAAGACCACAGGTGTAGGATAATTAGGGCTTGGCCGACCTGTTTTTGGCGAGAAGCGACACACTTCATTCATTGACGCCGTAGCTAGTTAGACTTTGGAGTCGATGTTCTGTACAATTTCCACAGGTTCTACTACTATTATCGAATAGACGCGGTCATTTCGAGGCGTATACTATGGAATCGGTAGAGAAATTAGCTACATTAGCAAAACCGATACAAATTGCTAATTCATTTGCTCCCACGAGAAACTGTGGATAGCACTGCACGATCTCCAGTTTGTCTGAAAAATTATTTATTTTTGTTCACGGTTTAGGAAAGGATCTTCTCTAGCGTTCACCATCAGGAGGAAAATGCCACGCGTGTTAGTTTGGGAATATTTTACATCGCCCTAGCAGAATTCTTGGCTGCCCTAGATGCTGCTAAACAGGTTTTTTGTTCATTTTTCACTAGCTAAGATGTTAGATATTGCCTAAATGAAGTATCAGGTGTGTTTACAAGAACGTTGACTTTACCGGTACGGCTCTTCAGAATCTATGGCAAGATTCCCGAGGCTCGGACGTCACACGCGTCCCGTTACATTTATACAAGAGCTCTCGCGGGTCACGTGCAAGCTTACTTTTATGATGTTTGAATATATTTTACACTACTGTTCAAATATTTAAAGATATTTCCCCTTACTTGTAACGTGTGTACTGTGTACACATATTTTGACGTAAGTACATCGTATATAACACAATGGTGAATATCCAGTTCATGATATTTAGCAATTCGAAAACTCAGAACGTCTTGGATTAGGTCAACTTTCGAGCGTAATCGATTCAAAATAGCGAATCGATAACCCACAATTGAAGTTTCAATCAAGTTAAACCGAACTGGATTAGATTATCTCGAGAATGTTGATCTTAGTGTTCGAATCGAAGCCTTCCTAAGGAAACTAGTTACATTGAGTTTCAAAACACATCAGGTTCTCGATCCTCCGCTGCTCTGTGTTTACAAAGGGCTCAGTATGACACGTCTTACTCCCGTCTTGAGACTCATGAATATCAAAGCAGACTACTTATGGTGGTGGCTTGGTAGTCCACTACCCTCTTCCTCCGCAGAGACGAACATAGTCTTCTTCACCCAATGCTCCTTCAATTGGTAGGTTCGCCCATCCTATGTTATGGAGAGCAGCGTCCTCAAGGGGATTGTATAGGTTACATTAGCCATTAGCTAGGCTTTCAGGACATATGTTTTTCGTGCCCCCTTTACTTCCTTCCGATTTCATACTCTTTCATCTGTTCTTTCTCTTCATTCCTGACTTACTGTTCCCATGCGCGTTGATCCTATGTAAGAAAGTTCTCCTTCCTGCACGGGTTCCACGTGTCTATCGACATACCATATGTCCCTTCCTTTTCCTCTCTGAGAAAAGCTCAGTACTTATTGAGGAAGGCTTAAACTATCTTATACTACTACAGCTATTAATATAGTGCTCTTCTTACGAGAAATAAAGGATGACTTCCTTCGTTGATGGGGCGATGTTAACCCTTGTTACACAGCTGGCCCCTACGAAGCGACAGCGGTGCTGTTTAGGTCCTTTCGGAGACTGTGTTTTTGTGTTTCCGCATTCTGCGCCCCGGGAACAATGTCTGTTCGAAGATGAGGAGATCTGTGCGGATCAGTGCTGCGTTTAACGGTGCTATGCTACTGGTTGTGAGTTTTTGTGAAGGATTTAGTCATCTTTAGTAGCCTATCCAGAACCATCCCGTGGTACATTCTCCAGTGATTTTTACTACTGACGAAATATGCCGTGTTCTCGTTCGTCTGGAATCGGAGATTTTTTCGGTGTTTTAGTTTACTGAGATGTTTAAATCTATCACAAATAACGATGCACCTTATCAACCACCGGAAATGTCGGTTCAACTTGGCACAGATGGCTTTTATAAAGTATCCTCTTACGGTGGGTGCGGCAGCAGTCTTTTGGGGATACATCCGAAACTGTTGTCGCTGGCCAAAGGAAGATAGTGACGCACAATTACTAAGTGCACCTCAAATCAACCGTTCGAGACCGTTGTGACGTCACCACTGTCCCTTGCACAGCTTGGGGTGTCTACATAGCGCTGGTATCATGGCTACGATGAAGCGGTCTACAGCAAGCGGTCAGCCGCGTAAATAGCTATTTTCCCAAAAATACTAATGAAATATCCGTCTATAGACATTCGTTTGTATGTGGTTCAGGGGACAAATTGTTCTGAAGTGCTCATGGGGCCATACCACACGTGGGACATCTTGCGCCGGAATCACACAATGCCATTGCTAGCTCAACTGATGATCGGATCTTCAGCGTTTTCGTCGTCCCTGTTGCACAGTTAAAGTCTGTATACAAACTACCCATGGAACGAGCTTAAGTTGAATGACGTGCCAGTTGAACGTCCGCTCGTAAGTTGGGCGTGCAATTGCGTAGTGTGGCCTCAGCGTTGCTATAAAAAATATGAAATGCTTTTTTCGTTGACTGATGCCCTCTGGAGGCAAAAAGGAGCAAAATGAACACTTCTTCACAAGTATTTTTTCTTATGAAATGTTATTTTTATGGCAGGTTATGCTTCGTAGTGGAAATCTTCTTGTACAGAGTGGCGACTGGATACAGGCTTGTGGTGGTGATGGTGTAAGGTTGAGGAGTCGGTCTAAGTCGGTAAATTTTGGGGCTTAGTAGTCAGAGTCGAAAACTGGTTAGGACCAGTCTGTAAAAAATGTCTATTTTTGTTAAGAAAAAGAATCTGAGTTGAAGTTGGCATGAATGTAATTTTTTGGGTTTAAGACGCCGGGGTTGGAAACTACCAAACCCAGGAGTCTGTGTCTCCGACTCCCAAACCTTGCTCGTAATTCTTCATGGGCTCTTTGGATCTGGACACCTCAGTGGTTGCCTGCACGGATGAAGGAGGGTTTTGTCATTACAGCCCTGTTGTGCTACCGTAACCTGAACTAAGCTGTTACCTGTAACCGTAAGCAGTTCTTGACAGTAGGCAACAGGAAGTAAAGAGTGTAACGGGAGAACTCAATGGGACTAGAATAAAACTTAGCCTTGGCCGCATATATCCGAATCGCGTCACATCGACGAGTTGAGCTATTTGAGTGTGGGACCTAAGGTCTTCGTAGGTTGGGTTCTTGATGCTTACCAACAAATATAAGTAGCATTATATTCTTTTTGCGAGAGAAACCACAGTGACAGTTATTGATCGAACTTTCTATAGACACTTGGCGACAACATTTTATCGTGTTTTGTGTTTGTGTGCAGCTCATGTAGCTGGCCAGCCAAGAGCGGGAGTTTGAATGAACTAAGTCGAAAAAATACGGTGATAATATTTAAATGTTATGCGAAGAGAATTGTGAACTGAATATGAAGTGTAAATAAGGCTTCAGTTCAAAAAAAGAAGTTAAATCAGGTCACTTTACTGGTCCAAATTTAGCTGCTAGTGCGGTGACAGTTTCCACCAGCCTCCACTGCAATTTTCTATCGATAATTGTTCATTGCTCAATTAGTATATACTCTTTTAATTTAGTTACGCGCTTAAGAGATAAAATTCGCAATTTGCGACGATATTTCTGGCAAAGTTAAAATACTGATAGGCTGCTCATCGATGTGACTCCATTGATGACGTTTGTTTCTGATGCTAGTTTCTCATGAGTCCTCCCGTTACGCTCTTTGCTTCCTGGTAGGTCTGGTGCTAATCAGGTTGTGATTGAGCTACTGAACACCGGTGGCAATGGTGCATCCGCCATTCTGCTGTGGGGCTACTGTATTAGGGGTACCATGTCAAAATGCTGGGTCACCGCAGAAACTCAAACCGAAACTCAGCTTCTGAGGCGGCCAAAGTTCTGTTACGGACTGTACAGTTAACTGACGGAAAGACGGATTTTATGGACGACTCCAATACTGAGTATGCAATCGCATACTCGATTTATGAGCGGGTGTTCATCTCGCTCGTCGTTTGCGCTGCCGATTTTTACGGTGTGTCAGAACGACGTGCGAACATTATACCCGCTCAAAAGTAGAGCGTGTGGTTGTTAAGTGTGGGCCCGGTATAACAAGTCGCTGTGACGCCATCCACCTGCCGCTTAATTAATGATCACCTGGATCGGCAATGACGTATTAGGTTGAGTTTGCTGCCTAAACGCTTGATGCAATCGCCGGCACACTTGTGTACGTGCTGTATGTGGAGTGGCTGCTGGCCCCTTAACGTATCTAACTCAGAAGTGATACAGCATTAGACAAAAACTAATTGGTAATGAAAAGTATGTGATCCGGAGGAGATGAATCAGGTAAAAATGAGTCTGTAAGTAGGTTTAGTTACCTATTCTAGCTGAGCCGAAACTATGCTAACCTATTTTTAGTTAACGTGACCCTTTCTAACTCATCCTATCATTTGAGGTTTTGAGGTAGGCCATGAACGAACCGACTATTTTGTGCTCTAGTTTTCATGTCGGTAGAGTGATCTTCACCGCTGATGTGTACCTGTACCTTCTTTTGGATCCTAGAAGATTTTCAAACGAGGCGCAGGTGCTCTAAAGCCCGCTGCACACGAAAGCCGAAACGCGGGAGCGTTTCTCCTTATTTGCCCGGACGGCTTCGGCTTGCCCAGTACTACATGCAAAGTGGAAAAATTTTTTAAAATCTGAGCCGCTTCTGTAGTCATTTCACTACGGCAGGCTCCAATTACATAGTTTCATATATCATATATCTCTCTTAATTTGAAACTAGTTTCAATCCACAATGTCGTATATTTTAAAGCGATACTCAAACAGGGTAAGTTGTAGTCCCAGCCACAGAAACATTTGTTCTACGAACGTGAAACGTTTTCATGTTTCGACTCTCGTGTGCAGCGGGCTTAATACACGTCACCTCACGTGGGGAAAATCATTCCTATTGCGTTGGTTGTATTCATCTGGTCGGGCCTTGTCCAAGGTACAGCGAATAGGGAGTTACATCCACAGTGAACGTAACCACTGACTGCTAGCTTACCGTATAGTTATAGTATTGTTGTAATCATAGACCGCAACAGAACTTGACTCTTAGGTCCAAGTGGCCTCTGACGTTGGCGGCCAAAATGGGAAAAAGGGGATTTTTTCAAGAGCTATTATGAACATGTCCAGACACGGCCATGCAGGCAAGCGCCCAAGTGCGTCCCCGCCGTATCCAAGATAACTTCTCCGCAAAAAAAAAATGTTGGGTACCTTGGAATTTTTTCTTCAGTATTAGATAGGGGGAAAAGAATGCTCTTGAGAAAATCCTATTTTTTCCGTTGCCGATTTTTGGCCGCCAGCGTCAGACCAAAGAGTCGAGTACTGTTGCGGTCTATGGATTTAATTTATAATAAGTTTTCAGGAAGTTTTTAAATTATATCATTTCATGTCCGTGGCGTATTGGCCGAGGCATTTCATTTAGTAGCCTTTTTACGCAGACAGCAGCCCACTGCGACACTTCCATCTCTTTTCGGGATGAGCATCTCATATACTCGTTCAGTTTGCTCCGAGTGCATATATATGCATGTTAGCAATCGGCTCCTTTACAATTAGTAACTTTTCAGGATTATCCAAACGTAGACTATGTGATGATGCGTCCGAATAGTCATTCTTCATAGTACTGAGTACGAATGAAGATGGGCAAGACGTTCGTAACCATGAATCCCCTCTGCTATTCGCATTTCAACAGTGATGGAGCTCTTGAAGATATTAATTTTTTTAGGTCATTTCTGTAACTTGGCATGTAAAGAAAGGAACTGTATTCCCTCCATCCCCTCAGGGGGCACAGGATGGGCCACAGGGTTAAGTTAGTGGTTAGTTTAGGTTCGCCCATCCTATGTTATGGGGAGCAGTGCCTGCAGGGGGAGCCTGTAGGTTACCTTAGCCATTAGCTAGGCCTTGGGGACGTCTGTCTTTTGTGCCCACTTTGTTTCCTTCACATCTCATACTCTTACTGAGCTTTCTTCCATCTGTTCTTTCCTGACTAGCTGTTCCCATGCGCGTTGATTCTGTGTGGCAACACCCTCTTGCATGGGTTCCACGTGTCGATCGTCCTACTATGTGTCCCTTCTTTCTTCCTCTGTGATATCGCCTTTGTTACGGAAACGGAGACTTTAACTTCTGAATATAATAACAATAATAATGCCCTCCATTTTGCTCTGTATTACTTGTTTCCACAGAATGAGTTTCACTTCTGCTTCGCGTGATGAACAAGTTTGTAGCGGCCATCGCTGTATTTCTCTCCTACAATTAGCTGTGTCATCCTTTCCATAGATTCGCCTACTAAAGAGAATTTATCAAACGGCGCTCTTCCTCGGAGAAGCCGAGTTTCACATGGCCTTTGTAGGAACGAGATGTACAGTCTCTAAGCCTGTTGTATTCTCATTAGGCCAGTAACAAAAATGAATCCGATATGAACCGCAACACTGCAGGAATATCGAGTTGAAAACTTGCATCTTTCATTTGTCAAATTTAGCGCTTTGATGCCAAAACAGAATCGAACCACAGAAAGCCCGTCACAACGGAAGCAAACCTCGCAGTCTTAAAACCTGTGATGATGTTGTCAGGTGTGCCTGATACGTATACTTTTTATGGACCCTTGCACAAACTTTCTCCTCGCTAATGATGTGACACGCAGTAGTGTTGTACGAATTTTTTCTTTACATCAAGAAAATATTAGTTTTTAGTGGAATTGACGAGATTAAAATCCAACAATCTTGGTATTAGGCCAGGCAGGACAGAGAATTGAGGTTGACTCTTTGACCTCTGGCTGTGTGCGCTGTATGGCTACTTTGACGTCTGGCTGTGTGCGCTGTATGGCTACTTTGACGTCTGGCTGTGTGCGCTGTATGGCTACTTTGACGTCTGGCTGTGTGCGCTGTATGGCTACTTTGACCTCTGGCTGTGTGCACTGTATGGCTACTCTGACGTCTGGCTGTGTGCGCTGTATGGCTACTTTGACCTCTGGCTGTGTGCGCTGTATGGCTACTTTGACCTCTGGCTGTGTGCGCTGTATGGCTACTTTGACCTCTGGCTGTATGCGCTGTATGGCTACTTTGACGTCTGGCTGTGTGCGCTGTATGGCTACTTTGACGTCTGGCTGTGTGCGCTGTATGGCTACTTTGACGTCTGGCTGTGTGCGCTGTATGGCTACTTTGACCTCTGGATGTGTGCGCTGTATGGCTACTTTGACCTCTGACTGTATGCGCTGTATGGCTACTTTGACCTCTGGCTGTGTGCGCTGTATGGCTACTTTGACCTCTGGATGTGTGCGCTGTATGGCTACTTTGACCTCTGGCTGTGTGCGCTGTATGGCTACTTTGACCTCTGGCTGTGTGCGCTGTATGGCTACTTTGACCTCTGGCTGTGTGCGCTGTATGGCTACTTTGACCTCTGTCTGTATGCGCTGTATGGCTACTTTGACCTCTGGCTGTGTGCGCTATATGGCTACTTTGACGCTTACGATCGACGGACAAAACATTTGCCAGTATATGAAAAAATTCAAGTATCGATCGAGCGCGTTAACTGCATTATAATCATACCATCA
>LQNS02007215.1:27587264-27635448 GCA_001587735.2 Parhyale hawaiensis | reverse complement strand
CCCTTGATGGCTAGGGTGGATGGGCTGAAGTGTGCAGCCCTCTTTGAGCCCTATTCCTCATCGAGTGCGACGCCAACAAGGAGGTGGAGGTGTTATGTTTTGGGCCGGAATCGTTTAAATGACAAGCTTATCGGACCTTTTCGAGTATTAGAGGGTATCAAACTGACAAGTCAAGCTTACATAGTTTCTAAATGAGCATTTGTCACCATGGTTCGATGACCTACTTTGGTCACACTGCCGTCAAATAATTTTCATGCACGACAGTGCTCAAGCCCATTTATCGAAAGTTACCACTTCATACCCTCGAACTATGGATATTAGAGGAGAGAGTCTCATTTCTCAGCTTGTCCAAGTCAATTTTGATAATAAGGTTTATGAAGTAGGAGTGCTATTCACATCGAAGTCCACCGACTGACTTTAGTGGACAGCGTGAAGTTTTAATCATAATAATAATAATATTAATAATAGTAATAATGTAATTTCAAAGAATGGAAGTTCTGTCGACAAATAACTTTCTACTCTAGGGCATAACTGTAAAATCTATTATATTGTTACTAAGGGGTTTACTATTCGAATTAAATGCACAGTTTTATTGCCCTAAATATACATCTTAAGTGACCTGCAATAAAACGATTGACCGTTAAAATTTGTTCCAAGTACAGAACAACTCAAAACTTAACTTTTAAGATATTGCATAAATTCAAGCTAAATTTTATTAATTTACTCCCCTCAGGGGGTGTACGACGGAGGCAAAAGGGTTAGAATATTGTTGGAAATCTCGCCCCTAAGGGGATCCTATAAAATTAGCCTTAGTCAAGTCTGCGAGACATCATTATTTCGTGTCCATTGTTATTCTTTCCATTTTCTTATTTCATGGTTACTAATGATGTTTCTTCTCATGCGCATTGCGTCCAGGGTGGGTTTTTACGTTTCTCTAGATGTGTACGTGCCTCTTTGACTTCCTATTTCGAAGCACCTTTGACGTTTCTAGCAAAGTCTAAACTAACTTATATAATAACAATAGTAGTAGCTATTGTTCACATACATTAACCCCTTAGCGTCCATGGTCCTTTTTTGGACCAGATCTACTATAGTCCAGCGAGCGTAAGCAGTCCTTTAGGGGCGGGGCGGAATTGAACACAGCAGTGCCAAATATTATCTATTGACTAATGCACTTTGAGTATTCGAATATAAAATAATTTTATTGATTGAGACAAGTTATACCACGCGCTTAAGTGAGAATTAGCAAAGTTGATTAGCGTTCTTAGCCACGTCCATAGGACTTCTTACTCTGGTTTGACTATAGTAGCCTAACATTCTGAGAATAAAAGTTTACTGTGGGTGGTCCCCTCAGGGGCATAGGATACGCCATAGGGTTAGGTTAGCTTAGGTTCGCCCATCCTATGTTATGGGGCCCGGCGACCCCAGAGGGCTCGTGTAGGTTACGTTAGCCATTAGCCAGGCCTTCGGGAAGTCTATCTTTCGTGCCCACTATGCTTCCTTCCCGATTTCATACTCCTACTTGCTCATGTTTTTTTCTTTCCCGACTTGCTGTTCCCATGCGCGTTGACCCTGTGTGGGAACACCTCCGTGCATGGGTTCCCCGTTTCTTTTGTCATACTATAAATATCCCTTGCTTTTTCCTTTGTGTTATCATTCCACTCGGAAACTGAGGCTTAAACTTCCTAACTATTACTGACTTGCTCATGTTTTATTCTATTCTTCCTCTTCTTTCCCGACTTGCTGTTCCCATTAACGTTGACTCGTGCATGGGTTCCATGTTTCTCTTGACATTCTTTGTCTTTTCTTTTTTCCTCTCTTTGGATCACAGTGTGCTCTATGGGTAGAGAGGCTTAAACTAGGAATATAATAATTACCTCCGCCAAGGAGGTTATGTTTTCGTCGGGTTTGTCTGTCTGTCACCAAGATAACTCAAAAAGTTATGAACCGATTTGGACGAAATTTATAGAGATTGTTCGGTATGTTAGGAGGAACAGATGATTAACTTTTGGTACAGATATGCCAATCCGTTAATTATTTGTTTGCCTCATTTTCCTCAATGCCATAACTCAAAAAGTTATGGATGGATTTTGATGAAATTAACATGAGTTGTTAGGTATATAACAAAGAGTAAATGACTAAATTTTGGTAATGATCCATTAGCTCGTTCGTCACTTTTTAATTTTATGCTTGTTAGCACAATAGCTCGAAAAATAATCAATGGATCTTATGAAATTTATAGGGATTGTTAGTAATGTTAAAAGACATTAATGATTAAATTTTGGTGCAGATAGGGTTTTTCGTTTGTATGTTTAACTCATGTTTGTCATAACGTTTGTTAGCAGTATAACTCAAAAAGTTATGAACGGGTTTTCAAGAAAATTGCACAAGCTGTTATTAATATCAAAAGGCACATATGATTAGATTTTGGAGTTTATACAATGAAAATTATGATTTCAGAGCCAATTTGAATCTTTTGCTACCGTTGCCTCGCTTGGCGGAGGTATGTGCTCTCAGAGGGCTCTAGTTTTAAAAATAATACTGTGGGCGGTAAAGTTCTAATACGAGTTCGTCTTGGTAACACCCGCTTACATTCTTAAAATTCAATTTCATGTACCTTCCAGCCCATTCAACTCTTATAGTCTTGCAAATTTTTGCTCAGAGGAGGCGTTTATGTAGAACTCTTAACCTATACATACCAAGTGCATTATGAATATTTCACCTCGAAATGTTTCCATCTCAGGTACTCCTGCTACTTTCAACTTTCGTATGCTGGTTGAATGAGGTGTTCTGACATCTCCCTTTAAATTTACGGATTTCCCACTCATTTAATCTCTTCAAATAAAATCTTTCGAGTATTTTCCTGCTTGTCTTACCACCTACCCAATTAACTTTTATTATACGGTGATTCCTATGCATTTTGTTGCATATTTCAAGTGTAGACAAGCTCTTATCAAGCAATGAAGTGATTTTCACGCGTTCAGAGTCGGTTAAAGCAGCTTTTCTTCCCATTATTTTGTTAAATTTAAATCTTGCATATAATCAACTTGGACGGGCGAAGATTATCACTTTCCAATATCACTGATATATTAGATAGTTTTATTAAAATTTCCCATTCATATTGCTGATTGAGAAATAAAATAATGAATTAACAAAATACCAAGCAAGTTCAGACTTAAATTTGCGAATATATTTTACTTTTCTTCGAGAAAAATACTTTGCGTAACAAGGTAAACGCTCTGTATAAGCTCCACAAATGAAATATTGATACGATATATGCCGAATTTGGTATTAAGTATTAATGAATGATTTTGAAACGGTACCAGTGTGTACTGTCCGCGGAATTAGTTCGCTGGATACCAATGACCCATTTTTACCAAAGGGTTAAAATATCGTTGATGACTCGATTGGTTAAAGCGCTACCTCCAAGTTGGAAGTTTGAATGGTGTGGGTTCGACACCGGCCCCGGTCCAAGCTTCTACGGAAGGATCATTAAACAACTGAATCAAAATCACAAGCTGTACACTCTGACGAGCAATTATTCTTGTACCTACCGTTTATTGGTGGAATCACCAAACATTTTTCGTTGCGACTAACTAGAAATTTAATGGTGTTCGGCCAATGTATTGTTATTGGGAGCCAAAGTTTTTGTATTTTATTTGTGTTGCACGGGTTTAGATAGGGTAGGTCAAGTCAGATCCGAGTAGGTTAGACAGGGAAAATTGTGAACACTGGGCAAAAACATGTAGAAAAAAGTAGGTACCGGTACGGTTACAAAGTAATGTAAATCTCTGAGTTGCATTACGCTGTGGTACTAATATAGCAGTGAACTTTTGCACCATTATATCTCACAGCCACATAATTTCCGACAACTGTAACCAACAAATTTGTGCTTAGCGTATCAATATCTACCGGAAGCAGGCCATTAAAATATGTAACTCTGAGTTGGGGAGTTTGATGTTGACAGGAAAAGAACACTCCAATCTTTCTTCGTCTGCTCTGGCGTAGGGGAAATCTTTCTGCCCCAGAAATTTGAATCCTAAAACAGCTTTAATTTCACCCCGCTGAAAATGATCTTATAGCATCACTGTCAACATAGACTTCATACTTCGTGGTATCTGTACTATAAACTACAATTTTCTTCCTTTTTCCTACTCTAGTAATTTTTTAATGTTACACCAACTTCATTGCGATGAACTAAATGCCCCATTCTTTGAGATTATCCGTTTTTTCACGAATGTTACATTTACTCCTACTTAAACGTTTTATGTATATGTTGTGCGCGTTTGGTGGATTTGCGCGATCGATCGATCGCGCTGCGCGTTCGGTGGATCGTTCAAATTTTTAAATGAAAAAAAAAAAACAGTCCCTGCCTCCCCTAACCTACCCGACATTAAACCCGAATATAGTCCAACTTACCCGAAATTACGGCCTAATACCTACAACATTCACCAAACGCGCAGCGCGATCAATCGTGCAAATCCACCAAACGCGCACATCATATATACTTATTACTTTAGCACACTGATGTGATGCGTGTCCATCAAGTCTGTAGAATACACGACTTTCGCAAACGGTGGATGTTACTTTGATTTTTGCGGTGGTCGTAACCAGGACCTTCTCTACACTTTCCTAACCATACCTCAGCTCAAACTAACATTCCTCGCCTAACCCTAACAAATCTCGCCTATTCCTAACAAATCTCGCCTATTCCTAAAGGATTTCGTATAATCCCAACATTCACCACCAAAACCATCGTCAAGACCCCCCGCCTTTGCAAGTCACGTCTGTAGCATTTGGTAGTCGCATTACAGACTGTGTGAGAATGAATTGAATACCAGATTATCTAACGAAAAACATTTCGTCTAGACGCCTTTTAAACAGGTACCCTGTCGTCGAACAGCACGTCTTCTTTGGAACTTATTACGTAGTATTAACAGAAATTCGCCTTGAAACTTAGGTTTTCGAAGATACCCTTTCCGGAGCCCGCTTGCTTCTGCCCGGCTGGAGCGGACGTTCTACCCTTGCGAAAATATAAACACTTTCTTTGCTTTAGAGTTACGACACAGAAAAAGCAACTGTTTTCGACAGTTCTATGAAATTCATCTAACACGAATGAAAAATGTACAAAGCATGCTTTACACTCGCTATAAAATGTAAGTACGCTGCTTTGTATGCTTCCTGCGATCAATAGAGAAGACCACAGGTGTAGGATAATTAGGGCTTGGCCGACCTGTTTTTGGCAAGAAGCGACACACTTCATTCATTGACGCCGTAGCTAGTTAGACTTTGGAGTCGATGTTCTGTACAATTTCCACAGGTTCTACTACTATTATCGAATAGACGCGGTCATTTCGAGGCGTATACTATGGAATCGGTAGAGAAATTANCGACACACTTCATTCATTGACGCCGTAGCTAGTTAGACTTTGGAGTCGATGTTCTGTACAATTTCCACAGGTTCTACTACTATTATCGAATAGACGCGGTCATTTCGAGGCGTATACTATGGAATCGGTAGAGAAATTAGCTATATTAGCAAAACCGATACAAATTGCGAATTCATTTGCTCCCACGAGAAACTGTGGATAACACTGCACGATCTCCAGTTTGTCTGAAAAAAATATTTATTTTTGTTCACGCTTTAGGAAAGGATCTTCTCTAGCGTTAACCATCAGGAGGAAAATGCCACGTGTTAGTTTGGGAATATTTTACGTCGCCCTAGCTGAATTCTTAGCTGTCCTAGACGCTGTTAAACTGGTTTTTTGTTCATTTTTCACTAGCTAAGATGTTAGATATTGCCTAAATGAAGAATCAGGTGTGTTTACAAGAACGTTCACTTTACCGGTACGGCTCTTCAGAATCTATGGCAAGTGTCCCGAGGCTCGGACGTCACACGTCCCGCTACATTTATACAAGAGCTCTCGCGGGTCACGTGCAAGCTTAATTTTATGATGTTTGAATATATTTTACACTACCGTTTAAATATATAAAGATATTTCCCCTTACTTGTAACGTGTGTACTGTGTACACAGAACTTGACGTAAGTACGTCGTATATAACACAATGGTGAATATCCAGCTCATGATATTCAGCAATTCGGAAACTCAGAACGTCTTGGATTAGGTCAACTTTCGAGCGCAATCGATTCAAAATAGCGAATCGATAACCCACAATTGAAGTTCCAATCAATTTAAACCGAACTGGATTAGATTATCTCGAGAATGTTGATCTTAGTGTTCGAATCGAAGCCGTCCTAAGGAAACTAGTTACATTGAGTTTCAAAACACATCAGGTTCTCGATCCTCTGCTGCTCTGTGTTTACAAAGGGCTCAGTATGACACGTCTTTCTCCCCTCTTGAGACTCATGAATATCAAAGCAGACTACTTATGGTGGTGGCGTGGTAGTCCACTACCCTCTTCCTCCGCAGAGACAAACATAGTCTTCTTCACCCAATGCTCCTTCAGTTGTTGGGTTCGCCCATCCTATGTTAGGGAGAGCAGCGTCCTCAAGGGGATTGTATAGGTTACATTAGGCATTAACTAGGCTTTCAGGACATCTGTTTTTTCTTGCCCCCTTTGCTTCCTTCCGATTTCATACTCTTTCTGGTATTACTTTCATCTGTTCTTTCTCTTCATTCCTGACTTACTGTTCCCATGCGCGTTGATCCTATGTAAGAACGTTCTCCTTCCTGCACGGGTTCCACGTGTCTATCGACATACCATATGTCCCTTCCTTTTCCTCTCTGAGAAAAGCTCAGTACTTATTTAGGGAGGCTTAAACTATCTAAAACTACTACTGCTATTAATATATTGCTCTTCTTACGAGAAATAAAAGATGACTTCCTGCGTTGATGGGGCGATGTTAACCCTTGTTACACAGCTGGCCCTGCGAAGCGACAGCGGTGCTGGTTAGGTCCTTTCGGAGACTGTGTTTTTGTGTGTCCGAATTCTGCGCCCCGGGAACAATGTCTGTTCGTAGATGAGCAGATCTGTGCGGCTCAGTGTTGCGTTTAACGGTGCTATGCTACTACTGGTTGTGAGTTTTTGTGAAGGATTTAGTCATCTTTAGTTGCCTAGCCAGAACCATCCCATGGTCCATTCTCCGGTGATTTTTACTACTGACAAAATATGCCGTGTTCTCGTTCGTCTGAAATCGGAGATTCTTTCTGTGTTTTAGTTTACTGAGATGTTTAAATCTATCACAAATAACGATGCACCTTATCAACCACCAGAAATGTCGGTTCAACTTGACACAGATGGTTTTTATAAAGTATCCTCTTACTGTGGGTGCGGCAGCAGTCGTTTGGGAATACATCCGAAACTGTTGCCGCTGGCCACACTTGCTATACCAGCAGAGGTGGCGGCTAAGAGTTCAGTAAATCCTTCGGTAGACGCCCAGTTGTGCTTACAGGGACGCAACAAAACACTTGGACGCGCAGTGGACCAAAACACTGTCGTGTGAACTACACGGGTTGCAATAACATGCAAAGGAAGATAGTGATGCACCATTACTAAGCGCACCCACAGACTAATGAAAACAGTATGTGCAGTTTACCACTTTTTGGACAAATTTACGCATCTAAAACGTCCCAAAAAGTTTCGGGCCGCCACAGACGCTAAAGTACCACAGCTTATGGGTTGACCAAAAATTCTGTTAGGGTCAGGGCATCTCACCCCAGGAACTCTTCGGTGTCATGATGTGCTTATATATAAGCACTTCCGTAAACTGTATAATTTTCTTATGTTTAGAGACTTGTAACGGCAACTAGGCTACAAATGTAGAGTCCTCGCGTTGACCGATAGCCCGTAGAATAGCACAAACCTACTTGACAAGAGTATGACAAACGCTGAGCCACGGGCTCCTAGACACAGCCTTCACTAAGCTCCAAAAGACAGTGCGGACTCATACGGTACTGTCGCCCATACATTTTCCCTTCCGCTTCCCTACGGTCGGCTATCGTAGTTGATGTTCCTTAGTCTGTGGTGCACCTCAAATCAACCGTTTGAGATCGTTGTGACGTCACCACTGTCCCTTGCACAGCTAGGGGTGTCTACATAGCGCTGGTATCATGGCTACGACGAAGCGGTCTACAGCAAGCGGTCAGCCGCGTAAATAGGTATTTTCGCAAAAATACTGATGAAATGTCCGTCTATACACATTCGTTTGTTTGTGGTTCAGGGGACAAATTGTTCTGAAGTGCTCATGGGCCATACCACACGTAGGGCATCTTGCGCCAGAGTCACACAATGCCATTGCTAGCTCAACTGATGATCGGATCTTCAGCGTGTTCGTGTCCCGGTTGCACAGTTAAAGTCTGTATACAAACTACCCATGGAACGTGCTTAAGTTGAACGTCAGCTCGTAAGTTGGGCGTGTAATTGCGTAGTGTGGCCTCGGCATTGCTATAAAAAATATGAAATGCTTTTTTCGTTTACTAATGCCCTCTAGAGGCAAAACTGGAGCAAAATGAACACTTCTTCGCACATATTTTTTCTTATGAAATATTCTTTTTAGCGCAGGTTATGAATAGCTTCATAGTGGAAATCTTCTTGTACAGAGAGGCGATTGGATACAGGCTTGGGGTAGTGGTGGTGGTGTAAGGTTGAGGAGTCAGGGATCGAAGTCGGTAATTTTTTTGGTTTAGTAGTCAGAGTCGAAAACTGGTTAGGACCAGTCAGTAAAAAATGTCTATTTTGTTAAGAAAAAGAATCTGAGTTGAAGTTGGCATGAATGTCATTTTTCGGGTTTAAGACGCCGGGGTTGGAAACTTCCAAACCCAGGAGTCTGTGTCTCCGACTCCCAAACCTTGCTCGTAATTCTTCCTGGGCTCTTTGGATCTGAACACCTCAGTGGTGCCCAGCACGGATGAAGGGTTTTGCCATTACAGCCCTGTTGTGCTACCGTAACCTGAACTAAGCTGTTACCTGTAACCGTAAGCAGTTCTTGACAGTAGGCATCAGGAAGCAAAGAGCGTAACGGGAGAACTCAATGGGACTAGCATAAAACTTAGCCTTGTCCGCATGTAGCGGAATCGCGTCACATCGACGAGTTGAACTATTTGAGTGTGGGACCTCAGGTCTTCGTAGGTTGGGTTCTTGATGCTTACCAACAAATATAAGTAGCGTTATATTCTTTTCGCGAGAGAAACCACAGTGACAGTTATTGCTCGAACTTTCTATAGGTACTTGACGACAACATTTTATCGTGTTTTGTGTTTGTGTGCAGGTCATGTAGCTGGCCAGCCAAGAGCGGGAGTTTGAATGAACTAAGTCGAAAAAATACGGTGATAATATTTAAATGTTATGAGAAGAGAATTGTGAACTGAATATGAAGTGTAAATAAGGCTTCAGTTCAAAAAAGAAGTTAAATCTGGTCATTTTACTGGTCCAAATTTAGCTGCTAGTGCGGTGACAGTTTCCAGATAATTGCTCAATTAGTATATACTCTTTTAATTTAGTTACGCGCTTAAGAGATAAAATTCGCAGTTTACGACGATTTTTCTGGTAAAGTTAAAATACTGATAGACTGCTCATCGATGTGACTCCATTCATTACGTTACTTTCTGATGCTAGTTTCTCATGAGTCCTCCTGTTCCGCTCTTTGTTTCCTGGTAGGTGTGGTGCAAATCAGATTGTGTTGAGCTAATGAACACCCGGTGGCAATGGTGCACCCGCCATTCTGTTCTGGGGCTGCTGTATTAGGGGTACCACTAACAAAGTACTGGGTCACCCCAGAACTAAAAGCAAAAAACAGCTTCTGAGGCGGCCAAAATTCCGTTACGGACTGTATACTTAAATAACGAAAAGACGGATTTTATGGACGGCTTCAATACTGAGGCTCCTCTTTGCTTGCGGGCATTAATGACCATCGCTTTGGCGTAGACTCTTCTCCCCCTTCTTTGTTATTTCTCCTTTTTTCTCTTTCGTCTTCAATTTTTTCTTTTCTCGTTTCTCCATTCCTCTACAACCTACTAGCATAATGGCAATAGCTCATAGAGGGCCGGGGTGTAGGTCCCGGTGTCTTTTTGGGAATGGGCCTTTTGGTTCGTCTACTGCCGCCTATCTAATCTAATCTAATCAATCGCATACTCGATTTATGAGCGGGTGTTCATCTCTCTCGTCGTTTGCACAGGCCGATTTTTACGGTGTGTCAGAACGACGTGCGAACGTTATACCCGCTCAAAAGTAGAGCGTGTGGTTGTTAAGTGTGGGCCCGGCATAACAAGTCGCTGTGACACCATCCACCTGCCGCTTAATTAATGATCACCTGTATAGGCAATGACGTATTAGGTTGAGTTTGCTGCCTAAACGCTTGATGCAATCGCCGGCACACTTGTGTACATGTTGTATGTGGGGGGGGGGGGGGGCTGCTGGCCCCTTACGTATCTAAATCAGAAGTGATACAGCATTAGACAAACACTATTTGGTGCATGAAAAGTATGTGACCCGCAGGAGATTCAGGTAAAAATTAGTCTGTAAGTAGGATTAGTCACCTATTCTAGCTGAGTCGAAACTATGCTAACCTATTTTTATTTAACGTGACCCTTTCTAACCCATCCTATCATTTGAGGTTTTGAGGTAGGCCATGAAATGACCGACTATTTTGTGCTCTAGTTTTCATGTCGGTAAAGTGATCTTCACCGCTGATGTGTATCTGTACCTTGTTTTGGATCCTAGAAGATTTTCAAACGAGGTGCAGGTGCTCTAAAGCCCGCTGCACTCGAGAGTCGAAACGAGGGAACGTTTCTCCTTACTCGTCTGGTTACGTTTCCGCGGGGACGGCTTCGGCTTGCCCAGTACTACATGCAAAGTGGAAAATTTTTAAAAATCTGAGCCGCTTCTGTAGTCATTTCACTACAGCAGGTTCCAATTACACAGTTTCATATATCATATATCTCTCTTAATTTGAACCTAGTTTCAATCCACAATGTCGTATATTTTAAAGCGATACTCAAACAGGGTAAGTTGTAGTCCCAGCCACAGAAACATTTGTTCTACGAATGTGAAACGTTTTCATGTTTTGACTCTCGTGTGCAGCGGGCTTAATACACGCCACCTCACGTGGGCAAAATCATTTCTATTACGTTGGTTGTATTCATCTGGTCGGGCCTTGTCCAAGGTACAGCGAATAGGGAGTTACATCCACAGTGCACGGAACCGCTGACTGCTAGCTTTCCGTATAGTTATAGTATTGTTGTAATCATAGACCGCAACAGAACTTGACTCTTAGGTCCAATGGCCTCTGACGTTGGCGGCCAAAATGGGAAAAGGGGGATTTTTTCAAGAGTTATTTTGAACATGTCCAGACACGGCCATGCAGGCAAGCGCCCAAGTGCGTCCCCGCCGTATCAAAGATAACTTCTCCGCAAGAAAAATGTTGGGTACCTTGGAATTTTTTTCTTCAGTATTAGATAGGGGGAAAAGAATACCTCTTGAGTAAATCCCATTTTTTCCGTTGCCGATTTCTGGCCGCCAGTGTCAGACACCAAAGAGTCAAGTACTGTTGCGATCTATGGTTTTAATTTATAATAGTTTTCAGCAGGTTTTTAAATTTTTTAATTTCATGTCCGTGGCGTATTGAATATGCCGAAGTATATCATTTAACAGCTTTTATGCGCAGACAGTAGATATATTAAAATATGTTGTTGCCACTGCGACACTTCCATCTCTTTTCGAGATGAGTATCTCATATACTCGTTCAGTTTGCGCGGAGTGCATATATATGCATGTTAGCAATCGGCTCATTTACAATTAGTAACTTTTCAGGATTATCCAAACGTAGACTATGTGAAGATGCGTTCGAATAGTCATTCTTCATAGTACTGAGTACGAATGAAGATGGGCAAGTCGTTCGTAACCATGAACCCTCTTCATAATTCGAATTTCAACAGTGAATGAGCTATTGAAGATATTAATAATTTGTTTAGGTCATTTCTGTAACTTGGCATGTAAAGAAAGGAACTGCATTCCCTCCATCCCCCCTCAGGGGGCACAGGGTATAGGCTACAGGGTTAAGTTAGTGGTTAGTTTAGGTTCGCCCATCCTATGTTATGGGGAGCAGCGCCCCCAGGGGGACCCTGTAGGTTACCTTAGCCATTAGCTAGGCCTTGGGGACGTCTGTCTTTTGTGCCCACTTTGTTTCCTTCACATCTCATACTCTTAATGAGCTTTCTTCCACCTGTTCTTTCCTGACTAGCTGTTCCCATGCGCGTTGATCCTGTGTGGTAACACCCTCGTGCATGGGTTCCACGTGTCGATCGTCCTACTATGTGTCCCTTCTTTCTTCCTCTATGGTATCGCCTTTGTTGCGGAAACGGAGACTTTAACTTCTGAATATAATAGTAATAATAATAATGCCCTCCATCCTGCTCTGCATTACTTGTTTGCATAGAATGAGTTTCACTTCTGCTTCGCGTGATGAACAAGTTTGTAGCAGCCATCGCTGTATTTCTCTCCTACAATTAGCTGTTTCATCCTTTCCATAGATTCGCCCACTAAAGAGAATATATCAAACGGCGCTCTTCCTCGGAGAAGCCGAGTTTCACATGGCCTTTGTAGGAACAAGATGTTCAGTCTCTTGGCCTGTTGCATTCTCATTAGGCCAGTAACAAAAAATGAATCCGATATGAACTGCAACATTGAAGGAATATCGTGTTGAAAATTTGCATCTTTCATTTGACAAATTTAGTGTTTTTATGCCAAAACAGAATCGAACCACAGAAAACCCGTCACGACGGAAGCAAACCTCGCTGTCTTAAAACCTCGGATGATGTTGTCAGGTGTGCCTGATACGTATACTTTTTATGGACCCTTGCACAAACTATCTCCTCGCTAATGATGTGACACGCAGTAGTGTAGTACGAATTTTTTTCTTTACATAAAGAAAATATTAGTTTTCAGTGGAATCGACGAGATTAAAATCCAACAATCTTGGTATGAGGCCAGGCAGAACAGGGTATTGGGGTTGACTCTTTGACCTCTTGCTGTGCGCTGTATGGCTACTTTGACCTCTGGCTGTGTGCGCTGTATGGCAACTTTGACCTCTGGCTGTGTGCGCTGTATGGCTTCTTTGACGCTCACGATCGACGGACGAAACATTTGCCAGTATATGAAAATAATTCAAATATCGATCGAGTGCGTTAACTGCATTATAATCATACCATCATTACGTTGGATTAAATTCCTATTATTTTCACAGAAGCATAAAAACTTTACTACTATTATGTTTCATTGAGGCACTCTCTATCCTACACTGTACGGGCCTGATACATGTACACTTTGTGTTCATTGAACACAGTGTAGCCGATTTGAGGTCTCTCTAGAGTTGCTATGCTCCCCACCTAGCAGCCGAGGACACATAAAATCAGCACAGTGCAATCTCCCAGTGGAACAGTGTTCGTTTTCGGGCTTCCGGGCCATCTTTTTTTCGTGCACACTTTTTCATAAATATTTATGCGTCTACTAATGCTACCTCGTTCTGTTGTTCCCGTTCTTTTCCCGACTTGCTGTGCCCATGCTCGTTGCTCCTCCATTGGAACGTATTCGAGAAGGGTCTTCCATGCAGCCATCAACATACTTTATGTCCCTTCCTCATCCTTTTATACAATATCTTTGAAGCGGCTATATGGGGGCTTAAACTAACCTATTCAATAGTAGAGACCATCTGTAATTACAGGTTTGTTGTAAGGTGGGGTAAAAAATGGACTCCCTCTCTTGTAGTAAAAAATCTGTAAGAGAGCGCGTCCATTTTTTTACTCCTAATGAGGGTAATTCATTTTTTACCCCACTTTACTAAACTTATCGCCCAGCAGCACTCAAACGGCAACAGTGAAGACTCCATGGAGTATGCTCGTATTTCCGTCGCGAAGAATATGGCTCCTTCTATATGTTGCTCCTATGTGACATTAACTTTTTACGCTCTCCGTGTATTGAATTCGCCTCAAATTAACATGCAACAACATCTTAGTGGTGTGAGATGCATAAAATAATTACACGGCTGCTTGCCGATATTCAGATCATATAGTGAAGTGTAAAACTGAATTCATCGGTATTCAATGCAGCTGCCATTTACCTGATGAGTAGTACATTCAATTGCGCACCTTGTTATCACCTGACCTTTGAAGCCACGAAGCACCGTAACTCCATTATAATAAATAGGACCAGCGTTGTGCGCAAATGATTCTTTAAACAATGCTCTTTCTATATATGCGAAACTAACATCTTATGTGGTTCTTATAACGTTACTAGACTTCCGAAGCAAAGCTAATCATTACTGCGTACAGGGCTAACTTTACACTGTTACGACGATGTTCAGTGTGCAATGATAGTCGCGTTACTTACCGTGCGTTTAAGTTAATTTTATGTACGTTACTGGTGCGTGACCGTTTTGTCCAATTCTATGCTGTGTCCCAGCTCTAGGGGGTTACCTGAGCATCACGTACGCTTTCGGGCATTTTTCGTTCTAGGTTGCGGGGTTTGCGTATGGAGGAAAGTATCAAATGCGCGGAGGAAGAAAATATTACCCCCTCATCGTCCCACCAGTATAGATTGAACATGGTCTTGCAGATTCAATGTTGTAGAACCATGGACACCGCAAGAACTGTGGTGCACTAAAGAAGCAGGTAACGTTGACTGGTTGTGCCCTCACTGGTAACTGTAGAATTTATGATGGTGCTAGCATCAGCATTGTACACTTACAGTAGACGGCCAGGGCTGTGATAGTAAAGTTTTACTGACGTGTGGCATAAGTTGGTTGACTGTGCTGTCACATGCAGCACTGCTTGTTTAGTGTCGAGATGATAGTACCGTGTTGCTCCACAGATGTTCTAACTTGATTAAGTATCGTTGATGCCATTTAAAAACGGTGGTGTGGCGCCGGTCGGGGTGAGTTTAGTCGCCCCACCGGACGGGGTGAGTTGAAACAAGAAAAAAGACATGGAAAAAATGAATAGGAGTGCGCTTATCCTATAGGCACATGACTTGGCTACAAACCCTATGTACAAGTTGACTCGTAAAAGATGGTTATGTAGGGAAGGGGGAAACTCGTGAAGGGTTTAAAACCGTCTCATCTCACCCCACTACCAAAAGTGTCTCAACTCACGCCCACCAACGCTAATGCCTTGGAAAAATACCTAAGTAAGGAATAATAAAGTATATTGTTCAAGAGTTTTCCCGNGGTTATGTAGGGAAGGGGAAAACTCGTGAAGGGTTTAAAACCGTCTCATCTCACCCCACTACCAAAAGTGTCTCAACTCACGCCCACCAACGCTAATGCCTTGGAAAAATACCTAAGTAAGGAATAATAAAGTATATTATTCAAGAGTTTTCCCGTGGAGACCTATCTACTCCCGCTCACTAAGAGTCCAAGGTTTATTCCCCCTCTCCCCAAAGAAAAAAAACTTAGGCTACATCCGCCCTAGATTGAGTTGATATGGAAGCGTTGTTCTACGGATCTAATGTTACCACCACGGCCACAGTAACTCGCCATCATCTTCCCAACCTCAGGTCTTCCCGTTTAGGTGCAAGATGCTCTTGCAGCGCCCGCTGTCATAAAGATCCGCTGTTACCCCCTCGGCACAGCGAGTAAGCATCACCTTCCCATCTAATTAAAGAGCTACCCGTATAAGTTTGATATGACGTAGCCGGCCGACCCTCACGCCGCGGCACCAGAGGTCGCGTGCCTGCCGGCTTACGTACGCATGAGCGGGGCAGTTAGTTGCCAAATAATTTGCTTATATGCTCCTAAATCAGCTCCATTCTGACGTCACAGCGTCTATTCTCAGTGAGGTTGCTGTTGTCGGAGTCAATTATTGCTGCTTCTACTGTTATCATCCTACACTTGGTCGTGCTTGTTAGCGCAGTATAAATGAAACCAGTTGTGAAAAAAATGTGTTCAGTCACTTAAGAGGCCTGTTGCGCACTGAAAATTATGCGTTAGATTTGTTTCAGATAGCCTTAAAAGCAGGAAAAATAAATCAGTCGTGGGCTCTCATTTTACTACATTGGGTGAGTTAACCCTTTCCGTGCCCCGTGTGACATTTCAAACAATGCTTCACTTCTGCTGGAAGTAAGTTCTTAATGCCGGTGGTCGAGGCTAAGAGCGAAGTTGAATTTGCAATTAGGAAAATAGATCATATTATTCGCAGTGTGTTAATGGAGGACTCCGATGTTATACTTTGTTGGAATAAGGTCATGAGGGTAGCTTACTCATGAGCATTGTTTAGCGTTACTTGTGGAATTCATTTTTTTTTTACTTCTGCGTTATTTCTAGGCCTTTGAGACATGTCTGTCTGAGCCTACTTTACTTCCTTCCCGCCCTTCTACTATCAGTCTTCGTTCTCGTTCAAGAGTTCAACCTATTCTTTCCTGACTTCCATAGTCACTGTGTCGTGGGAAGACATGGATGATTCTACCCGTTCACTAGCGCCTGCTGTTTACTGTGACGTGTGGACTGCAAAGACATTTTCTGGCAAGAGATGTCTTTAGCTTAGAATATTATATTATGTAGGTACTGCGTGACACAGAGAAATCTAAACGAGGGTATACACCCTGTCAACTTGTTAACATATCCTCAGGGGTATATTGTGGGGGGCCCTTTCCCTGCCACAATATATTTGGGCCTCACACACTCAAGGGCCTCTAGTGCCTTTTCCGCAGTAGCTGTTGCACCTTGACGCAGTTCCTGCTGACGAGGTTAGTTTTGTAAAGTTAATTAGGTTCTCTAAATTTGTTTTTCTGTCCCACGAGGTGGGCCACCGATCGAGGTGACCAACTTTATCTGCGGGCTTTTACCTTCGCCCGTGCGGAGGGCCACGTAGAGGCCGTCCGCACGGGCGCTTCTTTCTTCTGTCTTCTTCTCTTTTCGTCCTTCATCTCTTGCCGCCTGAGCACCACGTTGTGGTTCCGGCTGTAAGCCGTGTAAATTATCTTAGATCGCTATTGATCGTCTTAGATTCGGAAATAGCGTGACAATACCAATGTAATAATAATAAAATTGTTAAAATAATTCGTGTAGAACGGTAGAATAAGAACCACGTGAAAGATAGGTGCATTGTAAAATTTCATTTTTTGTTCTGTTTTCTTTATTTCTTTAGCGAGGGCTCAAAATGACCATCTTAGTAGAGAAGATCGTAGATCTTCTCAGTAAGTTGACCACTTTTTTAAGTCCAGATTTTACCTAATTGCCTATATTGACAGTAGTTAGTAAATAGAAAAGTCTAGGTAGGTCTTAATATGTGAAGCAAAATTTCAAACCATTTGTTGTTCTTTTCGCTTCACTTTTGTGCGTCTGGTAGTTCTAAGGTTCAAACTTTTTCTGTGTCACTGCTAAAATTTATGACTACTTTTTTACCGTACCTACAATATTATGCACATCTTATGGCATCGTGGCTCTACAGAATATGTCGAGAGTGAAGGCTTGAAGACTATATATTGTTCTTGCTTTTCAGATCGCGAGAACCTGAAAGAAATTTCTGCTGCCAGCTCTCCTCCAGGCCACCCACGCCTACGACATCTGCTCTACTCAGTCTGCGTGGATGATCATCGTGCTCCATCATCGTGTACCTAGTTCATCATCTTACTAGCTCATATTCAGGATATTGCTCCTCAAACATCAGCATTGTGCTCCCATTACTGAAAATAGCACTTCACTGTCGCCTCGTCGCTCAGACCACCATTTCTCGTGGCTCGACGTGGTGTTTCCAGTACAACAATTTCGTATACAGTAGAAACGTAACGGATAAGTGATCTGCCCCAAATTCTGATCTGTCGTAATCCACGTAGGTACCTCGAAAGTATTCTGCATACACTCTACGGTCAACAAGCATCCACCAAACATACTCTAGCATAGAATCCCATTTCGATGCTTGGCGCCATTCAACTTTTGGTGAAATACATCGTTTTTAGTGAAAACATTTCTCCAGTTGTTTTATCTCGCTTCATCAACGACATACTGGTTATTTCGTTATATTAGGCGTTGCGCATTATCTGCTCTGACAATACTCAGACATGTGCACCTACCGTACGACCCTCAACCGTACTGGGCCAGCAAAGCAAAACATGCGTGGTACTTTTTCCTTGTGAAGTATATGCGCTGTAGCATCCAGATAGCTACATCGCGTTCCAGTGAGAACTCGTATTATCGTCGACCCAACTCGTCTAACCAATTTTGATACTCCAGTTTCATACATTGGACTGATACGGTGCACCAAGCCTAGTGCAATTGCATTTTGATTCGGTAGATGATGTGCTGTCGAAAGTATCTCGTGTAATATCAAGTGGACTTGTAAATCATCGAACGATTTACACTAACACCTTATAGGCCTATGCAGTTTCTGCCATGACATTTACGTTGGGAATCAACGTTTTTTTAAGAACGTTATTTCTTTCGAAATAATATCATGATATTTCTATTAAAACAATGTGACAGTCCCCATAGATGACAAAGTGTTTTGGTAGACAGCAGAAGTTGAATGAAGAGTGTAGGGCGCCGCGTGTTCGCATAGCTTATAGATGTGTGACTGGACTGTATAGTTAGCACTCTCACGTATAGTTGTTGCTTGATAAGATGATGAATGAAGTATTAGTGCTCTTCACAAACTAAAAATATACTTTTTATCAAAAAGGCACACCTATTATTGATGCTAGCGAATGTACGCCATTAAAATCAGCGAAATTGTAAAAGTAGTTGTGCACAGACGCATAATTAAAAAAATAACTGTCAATTTTTAAGTGTAATTTCAATTGCTTGAAACAAGCACGAGACATTTAACCAAAGCTTGTAATCTGAAAAGAAGTAAGCATTGAATATATGCAATTTTTAAATCGCTACACGGTAATATACGTTAAAAATACTGATAAAATACAAAATTAATCACAAACGAAGCTGTATCGAACAATAATCCGTTAATAAAGGAAAATAAAATCTTATAGGTAGTTTCTACTATTTATTTATTAATTATTGCAGTTGTATCATTTTAAGATTTATCACTGAAATTACACCAGAAAAAGTGCTTATATTCTATTCAGACATCGGTTGGGGGAAATGTGGCTAAACAGTGTATAAAATCAGAAAATAGTGATATTAATGAAAGCTAAAGTGCTAAAATTTTGAGTTGGGTGAATGGAAAATATGTAACGTATAGAGAAAATTAAGTTAACAGAAAGTCTGTTGCCAAAGCTAAGTTCGGTAACACTGGTTATCTGTGAAAGTGAAGGAAAATATCAACTGTATATATACTGCGAAGTGTGGACCAGACGAAAAACTCCTGAAACAATAAGTTCTTTTTGGATATTTTGTCTTGGAATGCAGTGATGAAATAAAGACTTATACATCAAATACTGCTTGTGATTTGAAATCAGTATTAATTACAGTATTATTTTCTGTATCTTTCTGTTTCAACTATTTTTGATCATGAAAACGCAATCGTGGTTAGGTTCATGATCCAAGCGTCGTTTTGGGCAGTTTCGTCATTTGTATCAAAACGCGTATGTTATTCACAATATTTCAATTGTGAAGCTACGTAAACTATATCTATAATCTACTTTGAAGTCAAAATAAAGTGTTTCATCTCTGTACCTGCAACGAAAAGGAAGTATTGGTTCTACTTCTTTGTTGTGTGAATGGTAACCTAGTTTCAAGCGATGCCCGATTTGACACAGTTTATTGCTCAAACTTCGTAAAAGACACTTTGTGAACCACGCCCTTATCTTGTGCTTCTACGATGTTTTGCATACGGCAAAACTCAGTGTACTGGCCTCCATCAAAATAAATTATTTCGAAATATTCCTAAATTTCGTACAGCTTTACTTAAATAAACATATCGAGTGTAGCAAGGCATCTCCCCACAGTTGGTTATCATAAAGCGTCTGTGCATCTTCAAACGTTTGCTTAAGATAAGTTAACTGACGTTCGTTTCCAAACAGCTCCAACAACTTGGTTTACGTAAAATAGTGTCTGAGCACATACATGTATACGATTATCGTACATCAACTAAATCTAACTAAACACCTCCTGGAGTATTGAAAGAATCTGCCGTTAGACTCACCTCCACAAGCCTGGTTACCGTTAAAAACAGCGGCGGAACTTATCCCAGCAACATCGTAAACTTGGTTAGCATAAGTTAATTGAAAGGATAAACTCGCCTTTAAACGTCATACTTGTCTCAAAGTAAAGCTCTTTCCCCGCTACGAACGGAGCACTCGGGTAGCAAGGGACCATAAACAGCCCCTGACTCTGATCGGCTTACTTCCATTCCTGTGAGGATTATCTTTGACGTAAGCGGAGCTTGTTCTTGCTCGTCGTCATTTTGATGCTAGAGGCAGCCAGCGCCGGCGCGTGACCTGACTTAATATCGTACGTACATCTACGCTAAAATAATCAACGCCCCTCTCGTCTTTATACGCTTTGTTTTTCTGTTGTACGTGTAATTGCTTTTCTGAACGTCGGATCTTGAAATGAATGTGGCTTCGTCCCGAAATTGGTAGATGTTGGAACCCTGACGGGTACCTCAAAAGTTTGAGTGAAGAAGAAGAAGAAGAACCCTAACCTTTAGTGACTGGAAATTGCAGCGAACGTCGTTTCGTCAGAGAAGAACGGTTTCCTAGTTTTAAATTTTTGGTGAATCCGCTATGTTTTTTTCTGTATTCAGCAAGCATAGGTGGATTTGTAGTGGTATACATTTCCAAGTTCAGTGTTAAGATGTGAATTTGTTCCTTCATCTTACTTAAATATAAAATTGGGCAGTATTGTAACTCGCCACTAGTACCATGGTTTGTNTTTGGTGAATCCGCTATGTTTTTTCTGTATTCAGCAAGCATAGGTGGATTTGTAGTGGTATACATTTCCAAGTTCAGTGTTAAGATGTGAATTTGTTCCTTCATCTTACTTAAATATAAAATTGGGCAGTATTGTAACTCGCCACGAGTACCATGGTTTGTGCGCAGGTGACCTTACACGCTGTGGTGCTTCCTCGGAGATTCATTTAAAATTGTTGTCCTCCCTCCCCCCCCCCAGTAGAAATGTACTCAAAAGGTGCCCAGTAGCTGATCACGATACAGTGTCGATCCCTCGGCTCTGCGCATAGCTCACCTTCCACGAGGAAGCCTAATAATCCACGCCCCGAAGCGTGCTTGCTTTAACAAGGTGCCTTGCTGCAGCATCTTGGGTGGAAACGTTCGTGTTGCGTATGTGAAAAATGCTGACTCTTTTCAGCCGTGAACATTTATTGATATAGGATCTGAAATTCCAGTGTGTTTCGGCAGCGTGTCCCACTGACTTTCCTTGAAGTATCAAGTGAAAGCGAAAGAGTGGGAATGTAATGGTGTCAGATTTGTTCTTGAGAAAATTATCGGAATATCATCCTTGTGTTGTGGAATATAGCATAAGGCTTTCTTGTGGTGGACTGCCCGCAACTTAATCCTTTGTGAAGTGACTTTGTGTAATATCGATATACTACTTATAAGATAGAGGAGACCCTTTGTGTGAACGTCTCTCCTTGGCGTGGTAAATTTAAATCGGCTGTGGACGAACAGAGATTCGAGATCAGAAAGGCCACCCCTCATAATATTCGTGGTGCTGTGTGTGCATATTCGAACATTAAATTATCCCCATAATCTGGTGTCTGAGACAGAAAGACAATCTTAAAAGGGCTGGTCCTTCCTTTGGAAAATACTTTATCAAGCTATAAACTGATTAGGTACCTGTTCAAGATCGTGCCAAGAAGGTTAGAATGTAACTCTCATCTTTCCAACGCCTTTCCGTGAACTGAGCGACCTGGAAGAGCTCAGGCTGGTGAGCGAGGAAGAGTTGGGAAGCACCAACAAGAATGGGTAGCAGCTGCTCTTCTTCACAGTCCGTCAAAGATGACACCTCTGTCAAAAGCGAAGAGTAAGTTGCCTTTCTTCATAGATTTATATACCAAACTTTAGGACACTGGTTATTTGTTGGGCATTTTCCAAGGGAAACTTAATATCGGATGAGGTCCAGTTGGTGTTTTGCAGGTCCCTCCACTTGTGCCGGTATCTGTCCGCTATAACTCCATACTATCGAGTCGTAGCTGTTAACCAACCTAGCAATTAAGAGAGTTGAGTCTATTATGCACGTTGCCTGCTGGCTGACCTTGCAGTCTTTGTAAATTATAGTTTAGTAGGTTTTTAAAGCCTGTGACTTTCATGACAGTGGCACTTCGGATATTTTCATCAGTCTTGCAACCCGTATGGTAAACGTATTGGATTATTTTAATGACACTACTTTATTATTATTATTATTAAAACTTTACGCCTGAGCTCCCAAAGACAGGTATTACAACCCAAATGAAGCACCTTGCAACACCGGGAAGCTCAAAACGCTGCGAAAGGAAATCCATCAAAAAGCCATTAACAGCTGACGTATATGACTGCAGGCTAATACGACTGAAAGGCGATGCCGGCAACAAATTCTAAACCTTAACCAACCAGGGCACGAAACACTGACCGAACTGATTAGTTCGATATCCAACATCCTCCAACGTGAAAGAGTGCGCGCCGCACGAAGCACATGTCTCTCTCCTAGAGACCTTGAGGGCTGGGAGAGAAGAAAACAACCAATGCCTCTCATTGTTGTACACCTTATAAAACATACATAGCTCGGCTACCCATCTCCTGTGGGACAGGTTCACGAGATCATTATCGGCGCACAGCCTGCTGGTTGAACTAACAAGTCGGTCCAGCAGACGCAAGTGAGTGTCAGCAACTGAAGCCCAGACCGGTGAGTAATACTCCAACACAGGCAGCAAAAAACCATAAAAACATCTGCGAACAACCTCACTGTCACCAAACACAGAATTCACCTTACGCAGGAGCCCAATCTTAGTGGAAGCACGTGTCACCAACCTCCTAAAATGCGACTCAAAAGTAAGCTTCTCATCAAAAGAAAACACCAAGAATCTCCAAGGAGCTAGACTCCTGAAGCAAAGTGTCGTCAATCTCCAGTTGTGGATTCTGCGGTACCAGTGTCCGAGACCGACTGATAATCGTCGACTTGTTTTACTGGCATTCAGCTTCATACTCCAGGCCGAGCACCATGCACTAATGCGTTACAAATCACTATTCAGAGACTGGGCGACAGCATTACGCAAGCGAGGAGCAGGTATCATTGCTATCAAAGTTGCATCGTCGGCATAGTTGATCATCGTGTTTTCTCATCGTGTTTTCAAGCGAAGAGAACACATGTCAGTAGTATACAGAACGAACAACAGCGGGCCAAGTACACTACGCTGAGGGACGCCCGACACCACCGCGACTGAGGCGCTCAAAACGCCGTCAACAAACGCACTCTGCGTTCACTCAGAATCAAAATCGCAAATGATTGACAGAACTCTTCCACCCACACCAAAGAACTCCAGCTTGTATAATAAACCCCTGTGGTTAACCCTGTCAAATGCCGCACTAAAGTCCAACTGGACAAGGCGTGCCTCCGATCTACAATCCGGTCGGAGCCACAAGTCTAGTCGTAATCATAGCTCAAATGACGACTGCGATACGCGTTACGGTGATGCAGGTTATTGGGCACAAACGTCTATTTTGCATAAAAGGAGCACGAACTTCATTCAAATACGCTATAAATAGACTCCGTACACCAGAATAGGTATATCAGATCAATTATTTGGAACTTATATTGACAAATTTCAATGAAAACTGAATTTCAATATCGTTGAGCTTACTCCGCTCGTCGGTAGATGGCACTCTCACAACCACTTTTCATTTTACGGTAACTTTTTTAGAGCGCGATAGCCCGGTTTTGGCGCGATTACGACACACCTCAGGTTCATAGCATGTTATTAGCAGGCCGTCCGCAGGTTTGCTCGATTGCTACCCCATATCTGGATACTGTAGGGTTATTTTAAATTTCCCATATCTTAGCCCCGAAAGCGTCACAGAAAAACTGTAAATATATAGATCTACATAGTGAATTATTCAATAGTGTTGAATAAGTATTTTACTTATCAACGAAAAAATACTCGAGACTGAACACAATTAATTCGTCACTCCATGGCATTAGGTACGAAGTCCATGCTTTTTCGTTGCGATGGTTTCACTTGCCAATTTTACTTTATTATGTAAAGCAACTGCAGAAGAAATGTGAAAATGTGAGGTACCAGAGTGTCACAAGATTTGCGTTACTTGCAAAACTATTTTGAAAAAATCGCGAAGTATGAAGTACTTAAAAGTCGCAGTTTGTAATAGTGAAATCTGTTTTGTTCGATAAAGGAAATGTGAAAGAAATGTGACAACGTCAACGACTAGAACGTCAGAGAGTTTGTAGTTTGTGATGGTCAAATTCGTGTTATTTTCTACGGAAAATGTTGAAGAAATTTTAGTAAAAAATTTTTTGGGGAGGTTCAAGAGTGCGGCGCCTTTGTGCTGCTGGGCTGGAGGCCCCCACGAGACCAGAGGCGGTCGAGTATCTCTCCAGCTATCGACGGCATTTTTCTCTTGCTTTTTTTCTTATATTTTTGCGTCCTGTCATAAAGTCTCTTTGAGTTTTTCGTGTTTTATCGAAATTCATGCAGTCTCTTTTCAGTTTTTGTGCATTATCAAAAGCCTTTGTGCTGTCTTTATCAAAAGCCTCTTCTTATGTTTTGTAGAAACGTTTTTCATTTTTCGTGCAATGTCATTAAGCCTTTTTTCCTGACGTGCATCAAGATTTCCTTTTTCGTGTAGTGTCATAAAGCCACTTCATTTACGGTATCGTGCTATACTTGAGTGACATAGATTATGCACGATAGGAATGAAAATTTCAACCAAGTCTCTCTCTAACTGCCACTTCAAAAGAAAAACTAGAGCACTCTGAGTGTGCACACCTCCGCCAAGCAACGCAACGGCAACGAAAAATTCAAATTGGTTCTGAAACTATGATTTTCTTTGTGTCAACACCAAAATATAATCATTTGTGACGCCCTTTCAACAGTATTATCAGTTTCAGTAATTTTCTTGAAGCTCTGTTTTTAACTTCTTGAGTTATGCTGCAAACAAACATTGTGACAAACATTAGGCAAACAGAGAAACTGATCATCACCAAAATTTAATCGTTTATGTCTTACAATATTGCCAACAACTCATGTAAATTTCATCAAGATCCATTCATAACTTCTCAAGTCGTTGTGCTAACAAGCATAAAATTAAACACAGCGACAAACAAACGAACAAGCAAATCATCCCTAAGAAGCTGGTCATTTACTTTTCGTAATGTACAATACAACTCATGTTAATTTCATAACAATCTGTCCATAACTTTATGAGTTAAGACATTAAGAAAAATAAGGCAGACAAACAAACAAATTAACTGATGAACGGATCTTCACCAAAAGTTAATCATCTGTTCCTCTCTTCATACTTAACAATCTTCGTAAATTTCGTTAAAATTCGTCCATAACTATTTGAGTTATCTTGGTGACAGACAAAGCGACAAAGAGAAAGACAGAAAAACTCGACGAAAACATACCTGTAACCTCCTTGGTGGAGGTAATTATATCGTCTTGCTCCGAGCTACTTATCAAAGCGAAACGGGCTTCAGAAACTGCAGTATTTCGATTTTCGAACCTATATTCCTGAACTGTATCGTCAATCGTAACTCAGGGCTGAAATTTCATGGCATTTCCTCTTGTTATTCAGTAGATTAATTTTCTCCTATGTAAATCTTTAAAAGCGTGACAAAGAGAAGGACCAACCAAAACAGCTAATAACCAACCAACAACTATATATTATTATATAGTGGAATATTGCTATCACTTACGACGGCTAGGTACTCTAATTTAGTCATATAATCATCATGCAAGCGACGGTCGTAACCAGGCGTCCAGTGTTCTCACGAAGACAGGCCTTCAAAAAATTTTTCGTCTATCTCAAGCACAGTTGGTTCACGGCTATCGCCTGAAACTCTATCGAATATGGCGAGTCCAACAGCTTAGGATTATGGCCAAGCAATTTAAAGCTTATCCAAATAAATTACCTCCATCTAAGCTGGGAAGTTAAACACACCCTTTATCCACATACCACTGAAGAACAGCAACATCATTTCATGTGTGATGAGTAGAGTAATGATTTTGCAAAATATGCACGCATATTCTGTCCAATGATTGACTGAATTTTGATTTCGTACATAAAATATGATGCCTCTGTATACACTTCACTTGCATAAACTATGAAAATCAAAATTCAATAATACTATCGGACAGAATATACGTGCATATTTTGCGAAGTCACAACCCTAGTGATAACTATGCGGGGGAACATCGTAATGCATGAGTTCCACGTTTCTTTCGTCATGGTACATATATTCCTTACGTTTCCTCTCTTGAAACACCGAAGTTGTGTCTAGGTAGGCTTAAACAACTTGTTTACTTAGTCAGTGGTTTAAAGACAGTCTAAAGTTTCCAAATTTTCCTTTGTCTGGTCTGAGCATTACTATACTTTTATCTTTCTTGAGCTCATTCAGCGTCTCAAAAAAGAGAATTTTATGAGACGCTGAATGAACTCAAGAAAGACAAACGTATAGTAATTCAAAAGACAGTCTTAATAACAGCAATTGCTCAGAGTGAACACGAGTCTGGGCTTCCGCTCCTCTCTAGAAATGGGTCTCTTGCTCTTACGTGCCGACCTACTCGCATCGCGAAAGCAGAATCAATATAGTTTGAAAATCTTATGTATTTTGAGTAATAAATTGAACTTTGAAAAAAAATCCACAGCCCTCCGATTTATCCAAGGTACAGTCAGCTGCCTTACATGACGGGATAACTTTTTTTTATTTAAAACAGTTTTTACCACTTGTTTGTTTAATTGAATTACGCATAGTAAAGCGAGATAGGAAATAAAATTGCTAAAATTTAGTGAAATCACAAGCTAGTCAGGTATAAATGAAAGAATGTTTCGGAAACATTTTGTCCATCATCAGCAAATATTCTGAAATCGAGAAATTTAAAGTCAGTACGTAAACTAAACACTTTCACAGTTTACAAATTTAAAATTTTGCTTTAAAAACCTAATTTACTATGGACCTGTGACACAGAGCGGTGATGCACTTTGCATGTTGTTGACTTCTTGTGTTTATTTTTCAAAATGAACAGAGATTCTATAATGCATAAATTGTTAGTACCTTTAGCAGAAGAGAGAATATTGAAATCATTTGCTGTAACTGGACTATTGCACTTATAAGCATGTTCACGAATGGAGTGAGAGGGTGTACACAAGGGGCGACCGGTCCTGGAACTAACGCCTCTATGCTTGGTGACCTTGGTGCTAAGTCTACACGTGGTAGAGCCCACACAGCGCATTCCACATTTGGAACAACTGTAGTTGTACACCAGGGACGAACGTAGAGGGTCAGGCAGGCGATCTTTACGGTGAAAGAAAGAACCAATTCTGTTTTTCTTGATTAGGATTACATTAAAGTTTTGAGAGGGAAATACTTTATGAGATGCTTCAGAAATTCTGTCCGGAGTTTACACGATTGTGGTCCAAAGAAAGGAAATACCCAGTATGTAAACGTTTTGGTCGGTTCCAAGTTGTTTTTCTTCTCAGTAAATGTTGTTTAAAAAAACTATTGATTTTATGATGTTGAATTTAGCCGAAAAGCCATTGGAAATAACGAACTGCCTTAGAAAGTTAAATTCTAAATGTAAATTGGTGAAATTAGAGCAAACCTACCAGGCACGGTTTAAAAGGGTCATTACACTGCTAAACTTTAGCTTATTTAGCCTGTGCTTCTCTTAAAGGAAGCTGTTCGATCATGTGTCGTTGACTTGGTGCACGGAGGTGGCCCGGTCTGTAACCTTAGAATTTTCACGGGTCCGGTTATAGTATACCTTACTGAGCAGCGTTTATGCATAAAATAATTCCAATATTAGATAGTTAACTGTCAAGTTCTTCGCTAAATATTTTCACTTGTAATATTTTCACTTGTCACTTAACCTTTTAGGGGACTCCCGAAGGAGAGATATCCGTCCACAGCAAACTAGGGTTGGTAGGTTATTCGTATCAACTTGAACCATATTTAAAAAAGGGAGAAAAGGAATACATTGCGGAATTAAATTTGATTGCCATCATACTACAAATTTCCTTCCTGAGATTCAACAACATTTATCTTGTTTGCTTTTCATTAGAACACATTTTTTCTGGATATGCAATAAATAATAATAATAACTTTTATTATGAACACAATAGGTATACACCCAAAGGTACATAGCAAACAATATTATTAGAGCTATGGGGCCCAGTCTTACTTGTGATGTGATAAATTAAACTTTAAAATCATATGAATGAAATCTTATGACCTCCTGTGGATATATACTAGCCATTGTTTTCTTTATATTCCTGTGTGCTGTGTTCATGAAACGTTGTGACACATTTTGTAATTTTCGATTTACCTAGGAACTGCAGCTCATTGGATGCCCATTGTGCAGTACATAGGATAGCATCGTATTTAAACTAGTAGTACTCGCTTAAGGATTTACGTGCATGTTTCATATTTTAAAGTTGTAACTATAAGGTGTCTGACGGCATTTTCTTTGTTCTATTTCAGTTTGGCGATGGACGCCACGTAAGTAACAATAATAATACCTGAACCGTCCTGACACGGGGCACAAATGTTATACTGCCAAAGAAGTCGCAGTTGAGGCACACTTACTTTATTTCTGCCGCCTCAGGTGAATTTAGACACAAATTGTTTTTTTTTCTACATTCTTAGTTGAAGATGCTGTTTTTTATGAAAGCTATGTATTTTAGGGAGGAAAGCATGAAGAGTAGGCCTCTGTTATGTGCCATAGAAAACTTTTCCCAATTAGATTTATTTACTTGTAAAATCACGAGTTAGCGAAGGAAAAATGTTTCCAACTTCATTACCAATTATGTTACCTACTAATTAAAGACAAAAAATATATGATCTTGGTAAAATTTATACCCAAATTAAGTAACTTAAAAAACAATTCTCATTTTATCGGGTTGAAGTAATATTCCTGAATTTTAATCTAAGCCCATCAAAGGTTCAGTGGGTGAAATTCGCTTAGGGCTGGTCTCTCGGGCTTACAGACATATGTAACGTTGGCGTTCGTAAACTCTCCAGAGGACATTCTTTCCTCGTCTTTTCTGCTTATATTATCCTCCTGATAGCTTTGCCTTACACATGATTTACCCGTGTGTGTTAAATCTGTGAAGAAAGTTTTTTATACTCTGCAATCCCGTTTTTATGAATCTACTTTGTATAACTTTTCTATCTTTTGCTTCTTTTTTTATTGCAGAGTACTTTTTGAGTTAGCTGTCGTTAACGAAGTTATTAATTGTGTGTTGTGCAAGATTTACAAAGCGTCTCTTTTTAGAATTGTAAATTGCAGTACCAGTTTTATAAGATTCAACCCACACCTACAAGCGCAGCCATTGGACGTGTGTACACTGTTCTCGAAACGCGCTATAACCCCCTTGGAACAAATTAGTGAAGTTTCATGGCGGTGATTCCAAAGAAAATTCACGTCTAACTCGTACGTCCAAGGGGTCGTGTTTATTTCGCTACCGTCAGGTGTTCTTTCAAGCCTACATCATTTTTCGATTGTAAATGATCACCGAATTCTGTAAGAAAGTGGTGGCAACGTAGATTTCGCTCAATCTTTTATTTGATTAGCTTACTCACTCGAACTTGGGCAAATGAGTCATATGACTGACTTTAAGCCGTAGACGATTTTTTTCGAATTACCTCAACATTCTCAAGCAAAAAAGTAATCTTGATGGTCCAAAGAATGTCTGCCTTAGCAAGAAAACACTAATTTATCTATGTAAATATAATTGGGTGAAATTATAAAGAAGCATCGAGTCCGGTATGATGTAATAATTAAGAATCCATGTTTATTACTCACCGATGGCTACATATGTTCGCGAATTTGTGTTTCATGGAAACAAGCGCATGCCTTACACCACTGTATAGATTTTGGCATTTTTATTATTTGAGGCCTCTTTGTGAATCAAAAAAATAATGCATTGGAGTTCGTAAACATCAGACTTCGAACTCACTTACTTGGTAGAGCAAACAATGAAGGAAAACGCAGTCTATAATTAAAACGATGAACGGAGCATGACATCCTCCGAATACGAACCAAACCCACCTCCCAGCTAATAGTGAAAAATATCAGAGTCTGGCATCCTGATGGCCCTCAGTCGATTGCTTTGCAAATCTACTTAAGCCAGAGAGTCGGTTCATGAATCACTTGATCCGCATATGGACAAAGACATCAGGGGAGACCAGTTTCTTGGTATTAGGTGCTTGCAGGGTGAATGGATTCTCTGGAGACACCCGCCACTTGGGATTAAGTGGCCCCAATTTGGATGAACTTGTTGGAGGCACTAACTAATTTGTATTAGGTGGCCTCAGGTTAGGACGACTTCCAGGCATATTTCACATATTCTCTTATATACTGAGGATCCTCACGTAGGGACTGGTCTTGTGATATTTCACTTGTTTCGTGTTCGCCAATCCCATATTATGGGACGTCGCGCCTCTAGGAAGATCCATACAGATTACCTTAACTTTGGTTACGCCTTTGCGAAATATTTCCTTCATTCTCACTGTGCGTTCTTAATTTCTTGCACTTCTGACGATCATTATTTTGTCATTCTTTCCTGCTTTGCTCACTGGCCTGGGAGTCGTCCATGCATGAGTTCCTCTTTCACTTGACAATCTCTTTGACCATTTGTTTTCCTGTTTGTCTCTTTATTTCCAACTGTACGGATTGACAGTTTTTCCTTCTCTTGAGAGTAACTTTCTCTACTTCACGGCAGCTCGCCACCGAAGAAGGAGAAGGAAGAACCTCCCCCGAAAGCCGCCCCCGTCTCTGAGCAGAAGCCTCCAGAGGTGAAGCCCAAGGCAATCAGTACAGTCGAAAATGAATTCTCATCTGTATGTGATGATGGTGAGTAAACTGTTGGACATTTGGAGTGGATTATTTGCTTGGTCGTCAGCTGAACAGTTCGTTCCTCTGCCGCAAGCGTTTCTTCACCGTTTCGTTTTCAACTCAAGGAGACATATTTCTGAATGTTCAGTCTGCGGTTAGATCTATGATAATTATTATAGGTATTTAAAAAGAAATCAAACAAAGACATATACAAATACTGAACATAAAGTCGACTGTTTGTAAAAATTAACGTCTCGAGATAGTGTGTCCCATCTTCAGAAAAGACTGCAATTTCAAGCTACACCTGCGACGTAAAAAGGGTTTTCTTTATTAACTAGAGCCCTCTGAGAGCGCATACCTCTGTCAAGCGAGGCAACGGTAGCAAAAAATTCAAATTGGCTTTGAAACTACAATTTTCTCTGTATAAACTCCAAAATCTAATCATTTGTGCCTTTTGATAGTAATAATAGCTTGTGCAATTTTCTTGCAGATCCGTTCATAACTTTTTGAGTTATACTGCTAACAAACGTTATGAAAAACATGAGTCAAACATACAAACCAACCGATCCGCATAAAAATTTAATCATTTATGTCTTTTAACATTACTAACAACTCCTTTAAATTTCATGAAGAGCCATTCATTATTTTTTGAGTTATTGTGCTAACAAACATAAAATTAAAAATAATGACAAACGAACTAACGGATCGTTACCAAAATTTGGTCATTTACTCTTTGTCATATACCCAATACTTCATGTTAATTTCATCAAAATCCATACATAACTTTTTGAGTTATGGCATTGAGAAAAATGAAGCAGATAAACAAACAAACTGATGGACATATCTTTACCAAAAGTTAATCGTCTATTCCCCTTTACATACCTAATAATCCCTGTAAATTTCGTCCAAATCGGTTCATAACTTTTTGAGTTATCTTGGTGACAGACAGACAAAGAGACAAACACGACGAAAACATAACCTCCTTGGCGGAGGTAATAAAGGTAATGAGCATATGTGTTGTCATGGGAGAGTCTAGTAAGCGAATGAACAAAGGTAGAGGACCTGGACGTTGGCTCCTGTACAGTCAGCGGGTGTGAGCTAAGTACAGCCGAGGTCATAAGGTTAAGGTTTGGTCTAGTTCTGTGTATGTAAAGGGACTCCAACGTTATGAGTTCGATTGGATTAGAGGAGGCTATGATAGAGAAGTCATTCTTGCTGATGAGATGGTTGTTTTGCTCAGTATGTAGGCGGGGGGATGAATGTGAGGGTTTTGCAAATGGTAAACCGGATCGGCTACACACACCTAAATGTTGGTCAATACGGGCTTTGAAATGTTGTCCAGTCCTACCGATGTAGAAGGCGCAGCAGGCCCGGCAATTGTAGCGGTAGATAGCACTCGACAAAAGTGGTGTGGGAGGTTTGTCTTTAAATTTAAAAAAGGACCCTATAGTAAATGAGTTTTTGTATGAAAATTTGAATCTTATGTATGGGTAGGCATCAGAGAGGAACGTCTTCAAAGTGTTCACTGCACTAACAGAGGCTTTGTTGTAGTATGGAAGTGAATGAAAAAAGTCTAGTTTACAGACAGAGGGTTTGCGGATACCGGGGTAGAACAACTTGTTTAGATAGAGTTTGCAGTAGTGGTTCAGAAAATGGTGCGGGTAACCGTTATTTTTAAAGAATGTTCGGAGAAAGTCAACTTCGTTCGAAAATGCAAGGCAGGAGGAAGACAAATGGTATGCTCGAAATAGTAAAGTTTTTATTGCATTTATTTTGAATTGATCATAGCAGTGACTGAAAAAACTTGTCCCGAGGTCTGGGAATGTAGGTTTTCTGTAAATTTCAGTGGTCAGTGTTGAGTCTTGGTTAGTTACTAAAACATCTAGAAAAGCTAAAGAATTACCTATTTGATTTATTTTCGGTAGCGAATTTGACATTTGGATGTTTACTTTTCAAATATTTCAAAAATAGATCAGAATCAGCTTGATTATTGAATATGACGAAAGGGTCATCTACATAACGAGTATAGTGGATTGGTTTGAAGTCATGTGGGTAGTCGTTGAGCCAAAGAATTTTATGATGACATAGAAAGATAGTTGCTAGCGAGGGACTAAGCGAGGAGCCCATGGACACTCCATCTATTTTTAAACATGAAGAAGGAATCTTTAATGGCAAGGCTAAGGAAAGTTCTGAAGTAATGGTAAAGTAAAGTCAACTTAGACCACACCCTCACCTGGGAAACCCACATGCACTGGTTTGTGCTGCGGGTGTAGGCCCACTGGCCCCAGATGGGTATGTGTAGTTGCTGTCGACCTCGGGTCACCAAGAATTATGGCGCCAATTTGACGAAAAAAAAAGGAACAAATGACCCGAGACCCCTCACCCCCCTCATCTTTGAGGAAGGCAGTTCCGCCACGGCGCCGTGCATGCACACACAATGCTGAGTCAGCACACAAAGATTTGCGAAGAGCACGCGTGCCTGGGCATCGAACGTGCGAGCGATACAAGGTGTTAGAGCTAAGAACGGAAGCATGCTGCTACCGTCCATGTTGTGAAATAGGTCCGTGTCATTGAAGACTTTGTTACTGATGATGTCTATATGGTTTCATCTACGGGGATGTTGGTGATAAGAGAAATGATGTCAAAGCTGGCTAAGTAGGCATTGGGAGGCAATTGAAGATTTTTGATTCGGTCTCGTAAGTCATACGGTATGAATTGCGCAAAGTACACTGGTTGGTTGTTAAAGGTAATGACACGACGAACTTTGCAATAAGGTAGGACGGTGTTTTATATGCAGCTAGAATTGGTCGTAAGGGGGTATCGGCTTTGTTTACCTTTGGAAGCCCGTACATGACTCTAGGGGAAGCACCTGAATTGTATGAACGGTAGATCGAATCGGTAATGATGCCTTGGTTTGACAATTTTTTCAAAAGTCTATGGATTTTTTCTATAAATTTAAGCGTAAGTTTGAAGGAATCGGTATGCGAGTCGTAAACAATGAACTTTGTTGTATCAGCTAGAAGTGCATCTTTATTTTGATGGTACTGAATTTTATATGGAATGACAACACCTCTACTTTGGTCGGTTCTGCACTCAACAATGGAATATTCTTTGTGGAAATTAGATAATAAAGACATATCGGACCTAGAAAAAATTGGAGAAAACACCTTATGCTTACTATACGAGGTGTAAATGATATTACAAGTTTCTTTTATTTTATTTCTTACTTCGGCAAACGTGAAATTGGTGTGGAGTGGTTGCTATTTCATTTTGTTGGCTAAACCCTCAAAACCTATGAACTGTTTGTATAATCCGGTTTGAATATGGGTAGCTAGAATTCTAAGCCAAAGGACAATAGAAATTTAAGGCGTGGTTGCAGGGTTGCATTTGAGTAGTTAAAAATTACTTTGACTTGATTGCACGAGGTTAGGTTTGAAAATGCTCCTAATGAATTTAACTTTCTGTTGTGGACGGATTTAGTTCTATCTATAAATTTCTTATTGTTGCACCGTGCGAAATGAACAAGACGGAGGTGATCGAGAAACGAAAAAAAATCTTTCATCTGAGATAAGAAATTTTTTAACGGAATTTACATGGTTTGTGATGTCGCTTTGCTGGGTTTGCATTGCTAAATCTAAGAGTTTGGATTACCATGATCTGTATAGTTGGCTGTTCTGGAGTGATTGACGGTATAAACGGAAGCAAAGAAATTTTGGGATAACTTGGTAGGCTTTGCAGCATGTTAGGAACTGTACATCTAATTTCGATTTTTCGACTTTAGTGGAAGGTTTCTCATATTTTCTGAAAATTATTCCTCCGTGTTCTCCGTATCTGTGCGATATTGTGACGGCTATTGATTTGTTTGTTGGAAACCTAATTTTAAGGAGGAAGAGGTAAACGAGGGCAATAATTAGCATTTTTGCAATGAATAGAAGATAAGAAATGAAAATGGAGGTGTGAGGTAGTTTTTCTAAAATGCGCCGCGTCTCCCGCCGTCAGTCGCGTAAGAGAGTGCAGTGCACCGATCGTTCTGGAGTGCGGTCAACAAAAATTGTTAGACCAAGGCATCATTACCGATTCGATCTACCGTTCACTTTACAATTCAGGTGCTTCCCCTGGAGTCATGTACGGGCTTCTCAAGGTACACAAAGCCGATACCTCATTACGACCAATTCTAGCTGCATATAAAACACCGTCCTTCCCTTTTGCAAAGTTCCTCGTCCCATTACTTGAACCTTTAACGACCAACCAGTATACTTTGCCCAGTTCATATGACTTTCGAGACCGTATCAAAAATCTCCAATTGCCTCCCAATGCCTACTTAGCCAGCTTTGACATCACTTCTCTTATCACCAACATCCCCGTAGATGAGACCATAGATATCATCTGTAACAAAGTCTTCAATGACACGGATCTATTTCACAACACGGACAAACCTACCTTTTGAACTTTCCTTAGCCTTGCCATTAAAGATTTTTTCTTCATGTTTAACAATAGACTGCACAAGCAAATAGATAAAGTTTACATGGGCTCCACGCTTAGTCTCTCGCTGGAAAATATCTTTCTATGCCATCATAAAACTCTTTGGCTTAACGACTGCCCACATGACTTCAAACCGATCCACTGTAATCTTTATGTAGATGACACTTTCTTCATATTCAATAATCAAGCTGATTCTGATCTATTTCTGCAATATTTGAATAGTAAACATCCAAATATCAAATTCAGTGCCGAAAATCAATCAAGTAATTCTTCAGCTTTTCTAGATGTATCAGTAACTAACCAAGACTCAACACTGACCACTGGAATTTACAGAATACCCACATTCTCAGACCTCGAGACAAGTTTTTTCAGTCACTTCTATGATCAATTCAAAATTAATGCAATAAAAACTGTACTATTTCGAGCATACCATTTGTCTTCCTCCTGCCTTGCATTTTCGAACGAAGTTAACTTTCTCCGAACATTCTTTAAATATAACGGTTACCCGCACCATTTTCTGAACCACTACTGCAAACTCTTTTTTTCTAAACAAGTTGTTCTACCCCGGTATCCGCAAACCCTCTGTCTGTAAACTAGACTTTTTTCACTCACTTCCATACTACAACAAAGCCTCTGTTAGTGCAGTGAACACTCTGAAGACGTTTCTCTCTAATGCCTACCCACACATAAGCCTCAATTCTTCATAGAAAAACACAGGTCCTTTTTTAAATTTAATAACAAACCCCCACACCACTTCTGTCGAGTGTTATCTACCGTTACAAATGCCGGGCCTGCTGCGCCTCTTACATCGGTAGCACTGGACAACATTTCAAAGCCCGTATTGACCAACATTTAGGTGTGTTGACCAACATTTAGCCGAACCGGTTTACCACTTGCAAAACCCTCACATTCAGCCCCTCGCCTACATGCTGAAAAAAACAACCATCCCATCAGCAAGAATGACTTTTCCATCATGGCCTCCTCTAATCCAATCGAACTCACAACGTTAGAGTCCCTTTACATACACAGAACTAGACCAAACCTTAACCTTATGACCTCGGCTGTACCGCTGCACACGGTCCCCACTTAGCTCACACCCGCTAACTGTACAGGAGCCGACGTCCAGGCCCTCCACCTACCTTGGTTCAGTCGCTTACTAGACCCCCCCTGACAACACACATACTCCCTTAACTTTATTAATAAAGAAACCATTTTTACCTCATAGGTGTACTTGAAATTTTAATTTTTTGTAAAGTTGGGACACACTATCCCGAAACGTTAACTTTTACGAACAGTCGACTTTCTATTTAGTATTATAAAATTGATTTAGAAAATAGCAAGTCTGGACACCATACCTACATGATATTGATACGATAAAAACATGAGGAAATTTTGATAACTTTCTACTGTAACTGTACTGTGATTCGAGACTGTTGCTAAGAATATTCCGAATACATTAACTTGATCCTGATCACAAAATTATGGACAGCTACTGCTGCTCCTACAGCAATTTGTCGTAAATGAGAACGATGAAGGTCATAGACCAATAATTTTCGTAGGTATCAATATTGCCAAAAGGGCCACCAATGTCATCTGACAAATAGCTACTTATCGCTATTCCTATGAAAATGAATATTTAATGAGGACCGTAAAATGATCTAGATCAATTTTCGCAGAAATATTTTGCAGAGGATACTGGTAGGTATCTTGTTGGTCATTAGGGGGCTGAATCTTCACGATATTTATAGTCTCCGATTTTTTCATTCTTCATATATCATTTCTTTCATTATTAATGTGTCTTCACGAAACAATTACTGCTCACAAAGTTGCTTGCGGCAGAAGCTGTTGCAAATAGTCCCAACTTTTTTACGCGTCGTTGGGTTCTACTAAAACGTTTAACCTGAAGTCGTGCTCATATTTCAAGAACTCGTGTCCTTTCTGAATATCTGAAGGCAGCTTTTGTAATTTACGCCACGTTGTCTGTTTTCTAGAAAAACATACTACTAGACCTAGCAAACAAAGAAGAGTTCCTAAAACTAATAAGTTTATTCAGTCTAAAATAACTCTGAAACCTTTACCTTCATATTGATCTTGATATTTGCGTTACCATATCTCTAATACATTCAGGCCTAATGACGTCAGTGACCAGGCTGACGGCTAAATGTGGCAGCAGAACATAGGTGTTGCCCTTTGGCTACGTCACCTTGCCAGCGTAAAGGTCGCAAGCATTATTGGAGAGCCGATCGTGCTGATAATGATGATGATCAGCCATCGCCATTTTCTTTCATTGCCATGTGTATATGTGATCGCATGTATTCTTGTAGCGCTCTTACACAGAGCTATGTATGGTCATAAAATATCTTACCGCTCTAACAAAAATATTGTTGATCAAAATTATTATAACGGCTCTAAAAAAATGTGGCGGTGGCTATAGGATGCTGTACTGCTGTTACCCAAAACAATTTCGGTCAATTTTTTAATTTGGAACTACTTTTATGTTGCTCATATTCTTATCAGACGTACGATGATATGAGATATCCAATAGGAAATCCCTTTTATTCCTTAGAAAATAGAATCGGATGTATCCCAGGATTACATGTTAATGTGTAAGGCATTGTGGGATACGTTATCAGAGTTTTGGTCAAATTCTTGGCGTTACTCGCTACCGTTCCAGAACGCTGTCTGTGAAACACGATGAAAAATGATGGTACTTGCAACGTTTTGGGACCTTCAGATCTTTCCGGTGCTCCTGATATTTTGGTCGTCATTTTTTCGCATTTAAAGTAACTTCTTGCTGTGAATTCAGCGACATTGCCCAGTATTTTTGAAGACACATTCAAGAACATGTTTGCTTCTTTTGGGGACAAATACAGCATACTCATCTGTTGGCTCGTTACATCAGTAGCCATGGCTCGACAACCCCCCCCCCCCCCCCCCCCCCCCCCCNGACGAAAATCCTCGCAGGCAACTCCGCCGTCGTGACATTTAAGAGCTTCATTATTTCTTGATGAGAGAAGCGCTTTCTCCAACCCGATGGAGGATGGAAAGCACTCAGTCTGTCGCTTGGCGTGTCACGGTATGGGAGTGCTCACGGCAGGCCTTCGATCTACCGTAGTGTTCATTCCAAGCTTCTACTCGAGTGTTTTTACTACCAGTAGACTCGTTCGTTGTGCATGCAGAGACTTAGGCTGTCAGTGCGTCAGTGTTATCAGATCATCGTTTGATCGCTGGCAGAAATATGGCACTCCGCTCGATGATGTAATCTATATTGTCTTCATCCACTTCTGGCATCCTATTACAGCGAAGTACCTGCTGTGCTGCGACGTTCTTTGTGTCGGAAAAGTCTACGGATTTTGATATCGATGTTTCATTAACTGCCGACTATTTGCTATACCATGACTGGGTTAATGCTTACGTTGCGTGACATGAATAAACGAATCTATTCCAGCCGTTAAGTGCATGGTAACTACACTGAGATCATAGCTAAGCTTTCCCATCCTGTGTCATGGGGAGTAGCACCCTCGTGTAGGCTCACAGGGCGCTAGAAATTATGTGCTCGAGTAAGGCATTTGGCGCACCTACTATGCGACATTCGTTCTAATCTACTGCTACTGATATTTTTTTGATGCTCTTCTGTGTCTTTCTTAGTTTTTGGTCTTACGCTCTGATATTTTTCGTCCATGAACTTCGTTTTCCTTGACGTCCCACTATATTGTAATACGCAGTTTGTTGGCTGCTGTCTTGGTTAGTCTGTCTCTCCGTCCCACCAGGCTTACGTTGTGGGCAAGAAGGTTGTTACTTTGTATATTTCAAATCTAAGCACCTAAGACGTCTGAAATATCTTACAGCGGTAGTATGGTTACTGAATTTCCCTTTCTTGTCATTGCGACGCTTTATTTGCACTGAATTCATGATGCACAAATGTAGCGGAAGATCAATAGAAGATAATGGATAGATATTCTTCAGAGTAGAACCACGAAAAAGGACGAAGAGAACGGATTTTCTCTAAAGAAGATATTTTTCCCCGTTATATCAAGTCGATGCTGAAGTATGTCACTTAACGTAGGTATGTCCGTTATTAATATTTATTTTATTGAATTAAAGCAAGCTCTGTAGATATGAAGTTAATTCTTGGAACGTGGCACCTACTCTTAGCAGTGAGCATGAACTTCCTGAATTATCTGATAAATGAACCAGAATAGTTTTACTGACATATTTACTCATAAGCATCACGGCGGCGGTATGATTGGTTGTAGGCACGTAGTGGACCTCTGAGATGCCAGACCGAAGCTAATAATGCAATCGATCTGCTTGTTCACAACAGGATCCACCATTCAAGTTTTATCATTTGAAAAAATTGTATTGCGCTTCATATGGCTCATCAAACCGTTGAAAAGACAACCACAGCACTCCTGGCATTTTACTAATCTATTTTCACGCTCTTCAAGCTCTTTCCTCCTTCACTCTTGACGGCCTTGGATACTGTGGCAACTGAGATATTTTATTCTTTCTGTGAGCTGTGTTCAAAGGTTGCCTTTATGAGGTCGTTCCGTGAGGTAGTCACCCTTCCTCAACCTATGTGCGACTCAATGAACGGTCGTCCAACTGACTTTTAGCCCCTTGAAAATGTCTGACTTGTGGCCTGCGCAGAGGAAACTACCTCAATTCGTTTTTGCTATTATGACATAACAAATTGCACTAGCTAATGATAGTTGCCTGAAAAGGATAAACTTGATGTTAGTTTATCGGAAAATTCTTACTTTCTAAAACTAGCCACAAACGGTTAAAAATGAAGTGTAACGGGACTTTCGTAAGGCCCAGTTTGTACTTTCTTCTTCCGTCCTAACAACAGTTGTTTTGTGTGGGACTAGGGAGCATTGAGTAAACTCGTATAGGTAATTAAAGCTGCTCGGTAGGTACGTTAGCTAGCGCAGTAGTCGATTTCAATGTCACGAACAGCGTAGAGAAAATTTCATGTGAACCAATGTAGAAATTTTTAATTTCTCATCCATTCTACTCTTTAACACTCCAGTTATGAAGGAAATGTCTTAGGAAAAGTTAAATTCAGGTCCAGACTATAAGGTCTCAGGTGGCGTTAAAAGCTTGAACTCAGTATTGCAGTTGGTGTGCTTATTGTTAATCTTTTATTGAAATTCAGAAAATAATATAATGACTAACCGTGTTATGGGCTCACTATTTTTTTATATTGTGTATCCCTTCTTTGTTCAGCTTCTTTCTTTGTTCACTTTGTGTCGCAGAGGATTCGGGTTTTACCTCCGCCAACGAGGTTACGTTTCTGTCCCGTTTGTCTTTCTCTTTGTCTCTGTTAACAATATAACTCAAAAAGTTATCATCGGATCTTTACAGCATTTACATTAACTGTTAGGAATGTTACAATGAACAGATGATTACGTTTTGGTGAAGATCCATCCGTTTGTTTGTCACGTGGTCTGTCTGCTTTCTTTTAGCAATATTACCCAAAAAAAAAAATGACCTGCCGATCTTTATCAAAATTACACAAACTGTTAGAAATGTCGCGAGAAATAGCTGATTATATTTTTTCGAGGGTTCGTCTGTGCCTTCATTTGTCTCTCTGTCTTTAGCAACATAGCTTAAAAAAGTTGTGAAAGAATCTTCACAAAATTTACAAGAACTGTTGGGAATGTTACAAGGAACAGACGATTACATTTTGGTGACGATCCGTTAGTTTGTTTCTTCCTCTATCGCCCTGTGTTTAATCAAATCGTTGCTTGATGGAGGTCTGAGCTCTCGGAGTGCAGCGCTTGTTCTCTCTTTTCTCTTAGTTGTCACAAACTAACATAACTTGTTTACATTGGCTATGGCATAGCCAATAGGGTCGTATCATCGATATGACTCTTGAATATGTAATATTGATGACAGTCTCTAGGCAGCTCGAAAGATTGATCTCATTTTTTTTTTTTTTTTGTAGCCCAGGAAAGAACGCGTCAATGCTTTCCCTAAGTCCAGAAGCCCGCGATCTCCCCTTTTTTATAAGCACATCCTTCAGACCAGAAATGCATTGCGATGTGCAACGTATACCCTCCCCTCCCATCCCCACTGCACAATTGCGACCGCTAGCGTTATTTTACGCCTTCTCAAATTCCGGATGGTTTTAGATGCTAGAACTGTAAATAAGGTTCTGGAAAGGCCGAAAATACTGCTAGGGTAGTAATACTGCAGTGGTGCATGTTCGAACGTTTCTGTCTCGCGAGTAGATCGTATCCCAGGGAAAGTGAGAAGCTGAATGACTGTGTTAGTTGCTGGGATAGCCCTGAATGTTGTTAGGACAACACTGGCAGTTATTATTGCCTATTGCTGGAATCAGATTGTGTGGTCGGTTTATCCACCCCTGGGCATCGTTACTGCACCCCTAAAGGAAATTGCCTTGTGGGGTTAGGACGTTGGTGCGTCGCATTTACTTCGTGCTTGTAGCGCATGGCCGCATTCTCTGGGAAATTAAATCGCTATCTAACGACCGACTCCTGCAATTGGTTTCGTGGTCAGTTTTGTTAACACTATATAATGCTACTGATATGCTCATATTGCTGTTTTTCGTGTCTCTCCACTTCTTTCCCGACCTGCTGTACCCGTGCGTCGTGGTTTTTCACGCGTGAGTTCGCATTTTTCTTGACATATTATATGTACCCTTCCTCTCAATGTTTCGAAACATCGTTGTTGTCTCTGGTACGCTTAAAATAATGTTAAACTAAGGTACTTGTTTGAGAATGAAGCTAATAATGAGGCGCGTATCCGTTACTGTATGTAAGGCAGTTTGTTGGTCGCTTGCTTGGTTGGTTCCTCCGTCACGATCTGAAGGACAACAAAAGAATAAATCATATGCTCATCGCCAAAAGCTTGAGATAGGAGGAAATTCAAGCCTCAACTTAACAGCTAAATAGTTCCTCGAGTATGCTGGAGAGATTGCATTTCCTGAAGCTCATTTCATTGAAAAATTTAACTACCAATACTTTTTAACGTGTTGTTCTTGTTTGTGCTTGGCAGATGAAACTTCTCTGCTGTTAGTTGCCCGTTGTTCCCGATGCCTTTACACATTGCACATTTTTGTATTACGAAGTGCGTCACTTCACTAGGTTTCCTTTAGCTTTATTTCTTTTCTTCAATCTCTTCTGTGTTGTTTCTTCGATCGTAATTATAGAATGCCTTCACTAGATGATACTCTTCACGAAGAGCAAACTCCAGATATGAACATCAGATATTTACACACGTTACTGGGCTAAGCTAAGACACCAATGTGTTAAATTTCTGTCATTTCTTGCAGTACGGTCTTTTCTTAACGTTTGGCAGCCGGAAGGAATAAGATTGACGCTCATTAGTTGCCGTCATTTTAACGGCTGGCGTTCAAGGTTTGTAATAATAATGAAAATTATTAAAGCGATATTACTGCGTAAAAACTATGGAACATTCGATTATCGGCGAAGGTGCTTGGCAGCTTTGATGAGCGCAAAGCTTATTATATACAGTGCCTAGACATAAGTATTTGCACAACTCTATTTTTTATGCATTTTAAAAAATTTAGGGACTGCATTAGGATAATTAATACAGGAAGTTTATATAACATATATATGATAGAATATTTAAACAGAACAGTCAAATTTTCAAAAAAATTTAATACAAGTAAAAGTAATGAGGGACAAAAGTATTTGACCAAAGTAAATATGATGTTGAATCTGTGATATTTAATAGTATAATTTGAATAAACTAGTTTGGAAATTATTCTAGAACATTCACGAAACGTCTCGAAACAAATGCAATGTAAACAAACCACAGCCGGCGCAATCATTACCTCTCTAGAACTCGTTGAAGTCACGCACTCTCTCACTACAATGCCCAAAGTTGAAGAAATCCCTGAAGCTACTCGTAAACGGATATTTCAACTTCGTAGTGAGGGATTAACTTGTAGAGTAATAGCAGAGCGTTTCAATGTTGCTTTTTAAACGGTTGGAGCAATAGTCTGTAAGCATCAAGTGACTGGGGAGGTCTCCAACCTGACAAGAGCTGGAGCTCCGCGTAAGATCATGGGTCGTCCTCGGCGCTACATGCGAAGTAAGATGACTAATGACGCCATGACAACTCATGCTGACCTTCAGAGTGAACTGGCGTCTCAGGGACTTCATGTCAGCAAGAAAACTGTTGTTAGGGAATTGAACCGTACTGGCATTCATTCTTACACTCCTCGCAAAACTCCTCTTCTCACAGCAAGACATGTCAAGAGCCGCTTAACATTTGCCAGAGACCACCTGGACAAAGGAAATGAGTTTTGGGAAGGGGTTATATAGTCAGACGAAACTAAAATAGAACTCTTTGGCCGAAACGAAGCTCGACATGAATGGAGGAAACGTAGTACTGCCTATGACCCCAAGAACACTATCCTCAACGTGAAGCATGGAGGGGGCAGCATCATGGTGTGGGGTTGCTTTACTGCCGATGGTGTTGGGGATTTTCATATCATTGATGGCAAGATGAATAGTTTCATATACAGGGAGATATTAGAGAAGAAGATGCTTCCAAGTGCCAAAAATTCTACGGACAGCGCAGGTGGACCTTCCAACAAGACAACGACCCCAAGCATACTGCGAAGTTAACGGAAGAATGATTTCAAAAGAAGAAAATAAATGTTCTTCCATGGCCTAGCCAATCACCGGACCTTAACCCAATAGAAAATTTGTGGCATCTTTTTATGTCTGGTGTCCACAAACGGTGTCCCAAAAACCTTACTGAATTAAAGGTTATCTGCATGGAAGAATGGAAAAAAATACCATCAAGTGAATGTGAAAAGTTAATTTCCAGCTATAACATTCGTCTCCATGCTGTTATTGCCAATAAATGTCACGCCACCAAGTACTAATGCCATAATTTTTTTTTTTGCTCAAATACTTTTGTCCCTCATTACTTTTGCTTGTGTTAGATTTTCTTGTTACAAGTGCACATTTGACTGTTCTGTTTAAATATTCTATTGTATGTCTACTATATAATAATTCACGTCGTGTTTTTATTTATTTATTTATATATTTATATCTTTCCTGTCACGCTCTATGGGAATAAGATAGGAGAAAATTCAAATTTCAAAATGTAAAAAAAAAGTGGGGCACCTTGCAATTTTTTTCGGCGAAAAAAAAAGTGGGGTACCTTGCAATCTTTTTCTTCAGTATTAGATAGGGGGAAAATACAACTAATAAGATAGGAGAAACTTCAGATTTCAAAAGGCGAAAAAAAAAGTTGAGTACCTTGGAATCTTTTTCTTCAGTATTAGATAGGGGAAAAATGAGGAAGCCTGCGGGGGTTTTCCTGAAGGGCTAACTTAGTGCCGTCATTTATCGCACACTTGCACCAGTCATTAATAACCCAATATGCCGTCATTTACAATGACGGCTCGGGACACTAGTATGTTATATAAACTTTCTGTATTAATTATCCTAAAGCAGTCCCTAAATTTTTTAAAATACATAAATCATAGAGTTGTGCAAATACTTATATCTAGGCACTGTAATTGTCCTGGGTTAATGCAATTACAAAATGAAATTTTTAATATGAGCGAGGTACTTTGCATCTTTGATACAAATAATCCAACAATTTTTTAGGAGTAAAATCGACATCCACAGGTTTGAACAAAGTATGGCAAGAACGTCCACAGTATTATTCCAGAGGTTGCTGCAGCCTTAGGCTTTCAAGATAAATACTTCTCGAACTTCATTTGCTCCCTTCGTTCCTACTCTAACAGTTATCGTCCAGCTGTTTCTTTTCTTTCCCGACTTGCCAGTACCTTACAGGGTGATCCCCTGTCCATGTGATCCGCGTTTTTCTTGACGTACGTCATATCTCTTTAGCTTTTAATTCTCTGGAGTTCAGCGAAAGTTCTAAAACGTAAATAAAAAATTATCTCAATTTCAAGAAGAGTTTCCGTTTCGAAAAGATAAGAACTACCACTATATTCCATTGTGTTGTATCTGTGTCCCTTCCATTCATAGGAGTTTTCTTGAACTAACATCATAGAAAATCGTGATGTTTTACTTCAGTATATGCACTAGATACCAATTTAGCTTTTATTGCATCATTCTGCTAGTCATCCAATAGAGCGTCGACTGTTGCCACTGTTCCCAACAGATGTCGCCGAATACTGTCTACGTCTCTGGATTTTCTCCGTATCGAGTAGTTTTCGTTTCGAGAAATTGATCTATTTAGGGAGTCTCTGAATGTTACTGGGTAACCTCCAAGGGGGTGGACCGCCACTCTCTTTGACTGCATGGTGGAAATAAGATGAGGCTTTTCGATCCTGCAGCCGAGTGCTGCAGGCCCTTGTCCACGTTACCATTGCGAGTTAATTGTGGGGCCGCGCCTCAGTCAGACCACAAGTCCTGCAGGACCCAAATTGGAGCGGGTTTAAGTGAAGAGCAGCGAGTTACAATTTTCCACCGTTTGCTACATTCGAGGGACTTTGAGTATCACCTCGGCGATAGCGGTCAGTGTAGCAAGTAGGTACCGGTGCAGGTCATATTGTATAGGAAAGTGGCCGCTACAAGTAACGTTGGTTTAGCCCTTGGGAGGGGATGCTGGTAAATATAAGTTATAAGTCTATTAAATTTTTGGGCTAGAAATGTTTCTCCGTTTGAGGACTTGTACTATGGATATTATTGCCATGGGCTGGGAGACTAGGGGAAGCCTTAACATAGCATTTCGAACCGTACAACCGGTTCATATTATCCAAGAGTGATTGTGATTGGCTTCGTCACTCGAGGTTTGAGCAGGAACAGCTTCATCAGGTTTCGCAGAATGAAAGTTTTCGTTTGTGCGTATAATTACGCTCGTAAGACTGTACTGGACTACTGTTTCGCATCCTTCATATTCCTGTGCCCGAGCTAAACCTAATTTCCACTGGTACTGAAAATTATATGATGGCGAAGGAAAAAGGAACGTACTCGGAGGTGATCCGGACTGTGATCATGTGTGGCAAATAGAAGATGTATTTGAACTGTGCCGCCACCAAATTAGACAAGCGCTTATAGCTAATCGGTCTCTCTAACACTTGCTCTGTATTCCGGTAAATGCCAAAACCGTAAAATGGTCATGAAATACTCGGGATTCTCATTCTTACCAGTAATTCTTGTTCTGCTAAAACCGTAAAGTGGTTATGAAGTACTCAGATCGTCATGATTCTTACTAGTAATTCTTGTTCTAATAAAACTGTAAAGTGGTTATGAAGTACTCAGATCCTCATGATCCTTACCAGTATAATTCATATCTTGCTAAAACCGTAATGGTTATGAAGTACTCAGATCGTCATGATCCTTACCAGTATAATTCATATCTTGCTAAAACCGTAATGGTTATGAAGTACTCAGATCCTCATGATCCTTACCAGTATAATTCATATCTTGCTAAAACCGTAATGGTTATGAAGTACTCAGATCGTCATGATTCTTACTAGTAATTCTTGTTCTAATAAAACTGTAAAGTGGTTATGAAGTACTCAGATCCTCATGATCCTTACCAGTATAATTCATGTCCTGCTAAAACCGTAAAGTGATATAAAGTACTCAGATCTTCATGATTCTTACCAGTAATTCTTATTATGGAAGAATTTTTTCGCCGTGGATCTGGAAGTATTAAAGATTATTGAAACCGGTTTTCTTGCACACGTGAGCGCGAAATGCGAGTAGTTCAGAGCTTGTTTACAAGCAGATCGATTTCTTACTACAGAAAATAGATCGTTGCTGCCGGCTTGCTGTGTTGAACCTGAAGTACCTCACTAGATATAGATCTAGTTCCACTAACTGACTTGAAAGAATCGTGTCCCGCACATCTTACGGTATCGTCTGTTTTACCTTGAAAAAGAAAGTCTAGAATACATTGCCATCTTGGTGCCATTCTATACATAATATTGATTTAGAATTAGTGTTCTGTAATTAATACTCATTATTATCATGTAACAGCGATGTTTGATTAAAACTGACTATTATCATAGATAGTGTCTCGGTGATCAGAACTGATTATCTCCTCTTAATTAATGGTGTTGTGTGATTAAAACGCAAAAAAACTCAATAAACTGCCTCATCATAGTGTTCCCGCCCGTGTATTTAAAATGGAGAAACCGGAAAAGGTTAAACGCGTGTCCCGGCTACCATCGTTGGATGACCTCGACCTGGACCGGTACCTTGGGTTTCTGCGGCGGCACCAGCGGGACCGGTCGGCCAGACGGACCCTCGGTCCCGCTCTCGAGAGCACCTCCCTCCTCATGATGCACGTCGCCAGTGCTATGGGTCGGTCCGACGTGTGGTGTTGCCACGAATGATGTGCTGTGCTGCCACGTGTAATGTGCTGTGCTGCCACATGTAATGTGCCGTGTTGCCACGAATAATGTGCTGTGCTGCCACGTATGATGTGCCGTACTGCCACGTGTAATGTGCCGTGCAGCGACGTGTAATGTGCCGTGCTGCCACGTGTAATGTGCCGTGCTGCCACGTGTAATGTACCGTGCTGCCACGTGTAATGTGCCGTGCTGCCACGTGTAATGTACCGTGCTGCCACGTGTAATGTGCTGTGCTGCCACGTGTAATGTGCCGTGCTGCCACGTGTAATGTGCTGTGCTGCCACGTGTAACGTGCCGTGCTGTCACGTGTAATGTGCCGTGCTGCCACGTGTAATGTGCCGTGCTGCCACGTGTAATGTGCGGTGCTGCCACGTGTAATGTGCCGTGCTGCCACGTGTAATGTGCCGTGCTGCCACGTGTAATGTGCGGTGCTGCCACGTTT
>LQNS02007215.1:27575951-27586617 GCA_001587735.2 Parhyale hawaiensis | reverse complement strand
TAATGTGCCGTGCAGCGACGTGTAATGTGCCGTGCTGCCACGTGTAATGTGCCGTGCAGCGACGTGTAATGTGCCGTGCAGCGACGTGTAATGTGCCGTGCTGCCACGTGTAATGTGCCGTGCTGCCACGTGTAATGTGCCGTGCAGCCACGTGTAATGTGCCGTGCTGCCACGTGTAACGTGCCGTGCTGCCACGTGTAATGTGCCGTGCAGCGACGTGTAATGTGCCGTGCTGCCACGTGTAATGTGCCGTGCAGCGACGTGTAATGTGCCGTGCTGCCACGTGTAATGTGCCGTGCTGCCACGTGTAATGTGCCGTGCAGCGACGTGTAATGTGCCGTGCTGCCACGTGTAACGTGCCGTGCTGCCACGTGTAACGTGCCGTGCTGCCACGTGTAACGTGCCGTGCTGCCACGTGTAACGTGCCGTGCAGCGACGTGTAATGTCCCGTGCTGTCACGAGTAATGTGCCGTGCTGCCACGTGTAATGTGCCGTGCTGCCACGTGTAATGTGCCGTGCTGCCACGTGTAATGTCCCGTGCTGCCACGAGTAATGTGCCGTGCTGCCACGTGTAATGTGCCGTGCTGCCACGTGTAATGTGCCGTGCTGCCACGTGTAATGTGCCGTGCTGCCACGTGTAATGTGCCGTGCTGCCACGTGTAATGTGCCGTGCTGCCACGTGTAACGTGCCGTGCTGCCACGTGTAATGTGCCATGCTGCCACGTGTAATGTGCCGTGCAGCGACGTGTAATGTCCCGTGCAGCCACGAGTAATGTGCCGTGCAGCCACGTGTGATGTGCTGTATTATGTATGTAATGTGCCGTGCAGCCACGTGTGATGTGCTGTATTATGTATGTAATGTACCGTGTCTACGCGTGTAAGTCATATTTCATACTCACATTTCTTCTTTTTTATTGCTGCTCCTACCAAAATATTTCAGTTCGTAGAAGCGGCGTAGACGCTACAGCTGAAATCTATATTTATGTTGCATGTATATGTGCGTGTGTGTGATTTAAGGGTACGTGCTTTCCACTCAGTTTCAACATTAATAACATTCTTAGATCAGATATTGAAGCTCATTATGATCTTCTGACGTACTGAATATACTTGAATTTCATGTTCTACCAGTCGACTGCAACCACCGTTACTACTTTTTTTTAGTCTAATTCTTTCAATTATGTCGACTGCTTCTACGGCCATGTGCTACTTTTGTCCGTCTTCTTTTCTCCCGGATAATTGTTGTTTCCATGCGCATTAATCAAGTACCTGAACACCCTCCAGTGTATGGTTGCATGTTTTTCTGGACGTACTGTATGCCGTTGATTTTTCCTTCACTTTTAAATGCCGCCATAACGAATAAAGGAGCTCTACACTCTCAAATATAATAACAATAAGAGTCAGAACTGCATATTTTTCACTTAGCGGTCGACATGAAACGATCCCCCAACTATTAAACTGTTCTCATTCAAAAAATATTTTGCCAGCGGATGTTCCCCGATAAAGCGATCAAACGGAAGAGCATCTTAGCAGTCTCGCGGAGCCCATGCTGTTCAAAGTAGAATTGGCTTTGAAAATGCTGCTCTTGTGATGCTGTGGTCGAAAATAAGTGTAGATAGTGACTGAAAATTAAAGGTACTCGCATTAGTTATCAGTTTATAGCCTATTGAAATTCTTAGGACAAGGATGGAAATGAAAACATGGGTAAATACCACCTCTTGGGTCACGCCGTATGACGTGGGTACGGTGCAGAAGTTCGGAATGCCAGAATTATACTAAGCTTTACGATTTCGTAATTGTTTGTCACAAATACTTATAGCGAAAATAATGGCTAGCTAAATTTTTACCCATCAAATATGACCCATAAGATAATTTACGTGTATTGATAAAAGTGCATTGGTGTTGAAACGAGGAAACATTTCTACGCTTTATAAGTTCTTCAAGGGAAGAACCTTGCGTTTGTATCTAAGGAGCTTAAGTGTGAGATGGTCATATATGTGCGCAAAGCATTTTAATTCTATAAAAACTGCACTTTAGCAGTAAGATGTTTTCTCCGTACATTGGCGAACTTTCATAGTGATAGCCGGAAAAAACTTTAATACCGAATTCTAAACGAAATACACTTCATTCCGAAGTATCATTCCCTGAAAAAAATGGAACGCTTACAATTTTTGCAATAACCGAAAGCCATTTTATAATTTACTCATTGTTGCTAATGTTGTAGCCACTTTGAGATGTACTCCGTCCTGTCGTACATTGAGAATAGAAGAAGTATATACCATACTAGTTACTATTTATTTGTAAATATAAGATTGTAAAATGTACACATTCTGAGGCATACCATAGTCCTATTTTATGTATAGCATAAAATGACAGTGTCATGTAAACCTAACAGGCACGTTGGCATCACGCCGCATTTACAATTTTGTAAAAAAATTAATTTCCACATCAAATGCTTGCATAATTTTTTAAGCTCCTGGAAATTTGGCACCCTAGTGTTTATTATCAGCAACGGACGCGTCCATCCTCATCTGTTAGCTGGAGGTACAGAGCAGAGGCGTATAAATCTTATCTTGCATGTTGCTGCTCAACAGTTTCGTCGTAATCGATCATACTCGTCCTCTTCGACGAGACTCTTGGTCGAGCTTGAGCGCGTAGCTCCTGATGAAACTACTGCTTGACTTAGCATTTTGATGCTAACTTTCCACGCTGCTTTGTTAGCTCGTATCAGAGTTGTGACTGTCCGATGGGCAGTGCTACTGCTTGGATCTTTCTTCAATTGGTATTATTTTGCTCGCAGCTCCGGAAGCGTTTTGGTCAAGTTCGTGCTGGGTTCAATGGTTTTATACCGATTTCTCCGGCTCTTCCTGAAGTTTTTGGACCCATCGATCGCTCACAATTCGTTAGTCAAGCTTCTGTCAAATTTAAATTAGGGGTATCACTGGTCTCTCTTTCTATTCTCCCTTCCATTTCATGATTCTACTGGTCAGTTTTTGGCCTTCGGGTCCTTCTGGGGTATATTCTGACTCTCCGCAAGAGTGTTTTTTCTATAAATAAGCAAATGCTTTTTTTTTTTGTTTGTTGTCTTCTTCCATGTAAAGGTTTTCCATGCCCGTTGATCCGGTGTAGAAACACCGTCCTCGATGGGTTACACGTATCTATGTAGCTACCCCTTATTAAGTTAGTTTTTCCAGTCTCTGATCGCCGTTGTAGTCAATAGGGAGGCCTAAATTCTGCAGTATACTAACTACAAAATCCCTCAGACTGATTAAGCTTTCGATGCTCTATAGTTTAATATTGCTGTATTAACTTCGCTCATGTCTTCTTCAGGAATGTCGGCGACTGGCCCGGGAGTGTCCCATGTCGCTTCGCCAGGGCGCGGCAAGGCCGCCGCCGCGCCTCCAGCAGACCTGCCGTCCCTGTCATCCCTGCCCACCTCCGTGAGGAGGCTCCTGGAGGGTGTGGTGGAGGATAAGACCGAAGATGCCAAAAGTGACGCGAACAGCCGGAGGGAACGAGGACGCAGTGTCACCCTCTACGTGTGCGCTACAAGAGGTAAGCTCACGGCCGCAGAAACATCTATAGTGGTAGCCCTGAAAAGGCCCTTACAGAACCCGATCTTCCTCAGATTGTGCTTCCTCTGTGCAAGAGTTCATCCTCCCAAAGGAATACAATTAGAAAACAACCCATGTACCGTAATTGTTACAACCGATTCCAATAGGATTGTCAGAATTTTTCGTGGCACACGACTACTAAAATCTATTAGCGCTACCTAGCGTCGAAACCGTTTCAAAAATTGCGTTAATTTTAATCGCATGTTTGCAACAAATGGTAACCTTACTTTGAACATTAGAAAACTTAGTAAATTAGCTAATGATAGCTAGTTTTTGAAAATAAAATTACAGACAAAAATGAAATGGTTGGCCAATTATAGAGTAAATTAAATATTTTCCCCTTTTTGAGAGGGTGTGTACCATATAAAGTAATACGAAGTTTGAAATTCCCTACTCGATTGGAGCATGTCGAGTTGTAAAAAGCAGAGTTATCACAAACAGGCATCATAGTCTCAATACGACAAACATAGAAAATTAACTATCGTCTTCCGAGCGCGGTAGTCGTATGAAAGCAAACTACTAGAAAAATGAAAAATTATTCCCATGTTTCTTTTTAAGTGAAATACCTTATAATAGGTAGTCTGATCCAGTGCTATTCCCTGTCAAGCGAGATACGTAAATGCTAATAACCCTTGCGTGTTTACGTTCATGAAACTCTTCGTGTATTAATTAAAGAATGCTTGTTGTATTTGCATTTCTCGGAGGACAAAGACTGCTACAGCAGGGTAGAAGAATACCACCAATGGTTGAGCGGGACAAGGATTAACGAAATCGGTGGATGGGTGTGGGTGATGCGCTTGTACCTCGTCGGTATACACGGCACTGCCCGTAATCTTGCATGCAGCCAGTTTCTCATACACACGTAAAGCTGTGAACATGTTCTAAATAATTTCAATATACATCCTACTGTATACTGCTTGTAATGACTTTCTTATTCAACCGAGACTTACAGAAGCAGTATTTAATGGGATCCAAAGCTTTAGTCTCTTACATCTTTCTAATACAGGCTAATTATTATTCACCAATCGAGTCATTTATCAGATACTCTGTCCTGGATAAACAATCGCTGTACCTACATCTAGAATGCTTACCTTACGACCAAAAATAACACAGGACGGCCTGTAAAGTGAGCTTTCCATCACTCATCGTAAGTGATGTCGAAACGTTTGCACTAAGGTGGACGACTAGGAACTTCGGCGTATATCAACTGCCACGCCAACGCTAAGCTGAGATGGAGGTTAATATTTTCAGCACTTTCTCTCCGTTTCTCTTGGGGGTCAATCTAGTTTGTTAATGTCATATTACGGTCCTACAAGTGTTACTAACGCTTGAAAGTGATAGTAAACGTGTGTTATATTTACCATTCCCATACCTTTGCTACATCGACTATGACATAGCTTAATGCCTGATGCTATTTGTCCTGCACACATAATCATTGTCTATTTGGCTTACCCTTTACTGTTCTTATTTCTGCACAATAGTGTTACGTTAGTTTATTCACCAGTTTCCTGTCTGTAAGTTTGTTCACAGTTTCATGTATGTAAATTATTCTCCTGTTCCCTGTATGTGAGTTTATTCACCAGTTTCCTGTATGTAAGTTTATTCACCAGCTCCCTGTATATATGTTTATTCACCAATTCCCTGTATGGTAGTTTATTCACGAATTTCCTGTCTGTAAGTTTGTTCACAGTTTCATGTATGTAAATTATTCTCCTGTTCCCTGCATGTGAGTTTATTCACCAGTTTCCTGTATGTAAGTTTATTCACCAGCTCCCTGTATATATCTTTATTCACCAATTCCCTATATGTAAGTTTATTCACCCGTTCCCTGTATGTAAATTAATTCCCCAGTTTCCTGTATATAAGTTTATTCGCCAGCTCCCTGTATATATCTTTATTCACCAATTCCCTATATGTAAGTTTATTCACCCGTTCCCTGTATGTAAATTAATTCCCCAGTTTCCTGTATATAAGTTTATTCGCCAGCTCCCTGTATGTCAGTTGATTCACCAGTTTCCAGTTATAGTAGTCACGCCCCACAGAAAAACGTTCGGCAGGCCACCGGAACGTTTTGCTTTCCCTGCCCAATTTCCTTCTTATATTTCACCAGTACTTACTGGCAATTTTTGTCCTTTCTTCCTCTTCCTCCCTACTTGCTGTTGTTATGGGCGCGCGATGACGCTTTTTTACGAGTGATTTGCTCTTTTTATTACATACATAAGAGTATATTACTCCTTTATTCCTTTTCCTCTGTGGTTACTGTGCAGCAAAGGCCAAAGTTGAATTAAGTTTATATATTTACTGGTGGTAACAATTAAATGTACGCTATATGAGAATGATGTAGCTTAATTGTGTCTGTTTCATTGTTTACTTTTAATTAGACATATCTTCAGTTGTATTTTGTGTGGGTTTTTCATATCTTTGCTATTACGATAAGTACGAACTTGTTTTGACCGGCTGTAGAAAATATTAATTTGAGCTCTGCGTGCAGGATAGCCATGCATGAAGCATTGAGGATATGTTGGAAAAAGCTTCTGATGGACTTGTGAAGATGTTTAATTTTTGATAGTCCGATAGGAATGTATTAACGTGCTAGTTTTTGGCACCACAGGGGTGGAATATGGTAATGCTTCACCGCGGTGGCATTGTCTACACCTTCTTCTTTTGATACTTAAGTTATTGAAAGAACAAGCTGAAGGTTGCATTGTATTTCTCAATATTATAGCAGTTGCGCGACCGTGAAAACGCGAAAGTGGTGTTCTTTACAGCCATTTTCTACTCGTCACAGTAGCAGGATTAACGTAATTAGCGTATCAGACTCACGGACGTAGAGTACTGGAGTTCGAGATTGTTCACTAGATTGGTGAATTTTTGCTGTACCTCGCTGAATGCTGAATCAGCATTCCTATGTTTAGACGCTATGGTGGAGTAATTACGTTGATCAGAAATGGGGATGGTCAGGGGCTTGCAGTTGTCGCATAAGCCTTCCGTCTCTGATGCCATAATTCTGACGAACTGTCATCAGTTGCATCCGTGTACTCTTCTGGGGCCAGTGGACATATATTATGCGGCACTAACATTTGGATTTTCAAATTGGGATGTACGGTCCAGTTGGCTTTACCTTTACCCTATTATAAAAGTGATGCAGCGTACCAAATACCTGAACATGTACCTACCTCAGTTTTAAAACGTCGCATTACTCGCTTAGAATGAAGAAATTTCCCCTTTCTCAGACTCCTCTGCCGAAGTGTCAGCCATTGTCACGAAGATGGTCCCAGAGTTGCGACTGCTGGCCCGGGCCCAGGGCTGGGACCTGACCGTGACCCTGGGACCAATGGCTGACGCTGGGACTGATAAACTGTTCTTGGTCACCGCCAGGGACGTACTGGATGTTGCCAATTCGGTCCTCAAAGGTGAGCCGATTGAATCTTCGTGACGATACAGGCCGAGTTTATGCTCTTAAAACAAGCGTTTTTGTACAGATCATTGAATTCCTCAGCAGGCATAAGATGGGCCAGAGGGTTTGGTTAGTTAAGTTCCTCCATACTATACTTTGGGGAGCAACGACCCCGGAGGACTCGGCAGGCTCTATAGCCTTAGCTAGACCTGCGGTACGTCTTTCCTTCGTGCTCACTTTGCTCCCTTCTTGGTTTATACTCCTACTGACGATGTTTTGTCTTGTTCTTCTTTTTCTTTCACAACTTACTGTTCCAATACGCCTTGATCCTATATATGAATCATCCTCGTGCACGGGTTCCACATTTATATCGACAAACTACACATATGTCTCTTATTTCTTAATCTGTTAGATCACTTTTGTTGTGGATACAGAGGCTTAAACTATTATCTGGTAAGATAACAATATAAATACATAAATATAGATCCCTAAAGTTTCTTATTGAAACAAATCAAGAAATATTGAAGAAATACATAGGCTCATCACGATACATAGAAAGCAGAATAAAACGAAAGTCTAATACGTGAAAAAAGTCAGAGACCCAATGCATTTAAAATGACGTTAATTATTGTTATTGCAGCATGCTCATGAACCATTGATTAGTTTATAAATATCCCTGCGTGTCTGGTCTATCTCTGTTCTGCTTTCAACGTGTCATTCAATTTCACCTCCGTTTTCCTTTATTTCTTGAATACAGAATATTCAGTGGTGCCCTGTCTATAGCACTAAAGTACGTCTGTATCGAGTGTACAAGCTTCGGGATTAGGAGTTGATATTAACCAGCACACTCATCAGGGACAACAGATTAAAATATTTATTATTGCACATGTGATGCAGTAGCTAATTCGGCTTATCACAATTCAGAGAAACATAAACGGAATAGGAAATATTTTTTTCTTTTTTGTTGGACTGTTAGAATGCTAAGATCCCGTTCCGTTTCTTATTCCCATTTTAAATATCTCTAAATGTGGGGTCCCAAGATAGTTGGATGAGGGTTCTCACTTTCGCGCCCGAATACGTTGCTGTTCCCAGTTACATAATGTAAAAGCAACCCTGCCACAATATGTTTGGGCATCTCGCACCCAAGGGTCCCGAGTGCCTTCTCCGCAGAGGACGTAGCATCTGGCCGCAGTTCCTGCTGAGAAAGTTTTGTAGAGTTAGGTAGGTTCTCTATATTTCCCCTTCTGTTTCGCGAGGTGGGCCGTCGAATGGTGGTAAGCGACCCATCCCATGGGACTCCTATCTGCTCCCGTGTGGGGGGCCACGAAAGGGACCCCCCGCACGAGTGTTCGCTTTCTTCTGTCTTCTTCTCGTCTCCTTCTCTGCCCCGCACGGCTGAGCGATTTCGTTCGACCGAGCCGTGTGGAGTTGGAGATGCTCACACCTTATTCCCTGCCAAACATGGTGCACCTGGCCAAGATTGTTCTAATAGAACTCAATGAGTTCGACTAAACTTCTAAACTATAACTATATCATTCAAAATTGGATCGCTGTTGTATAGTCTTTGTATCTAATACGGCGGGAAAACCCACAATATAATAATAATAAACTTAATAATAATAATAATAATAATAACGCAAAAGTAAAGCATCTGAGTTTTACACAACTCTAAATTTGAGTATACAGCCCAAACCTTTACTAGTGACACTCGCTGAATATACTGACTCGACGGTTAGCATTAATCATAAATAACACTGGTCAACAAGCAATTTGCTACTGGAATTCATTTAACTGTATTTTGATCGATTCCGCTTTGTTATTCCTCATCTGCAGACCGTTTTTGTCCATCACGTCCCATTTTCCAGTAATGACTCGCTGTTCCCTATACTTCATCAATGTTATTCCTGCAGAACGCCCCCTGGCAACATTTGCTGACGTATCGTATAATGCTATTCCTACGAGCAGGTTAAGTTCGAATATCTAAAGAACCTTACCTGTTACGACAAATCTAAGCGCAGATTTGGATTTCAGCGCACCTAAATTAACGACATGCAGCAACATTTACTCCAGTAGCAGAGACGAAGTTAAAATTTGTTGGCTGGTGTAATTAACCATAAATGGTTAATCATAAAATGATAGCCGTCAAGTCAGTATGTTTAGAGAGTCATTTTTTGATTAACTTAATTTTTTCGTTGTCACACGGGGGGAGTTCAAAAAGTTCTCGGAATAGCTGAAAATATTTACTGTAAATTCAAATTCAAGCTCTCTTGCGTTTATGCAAACTTATTGCTCTGCCAAGGGCAATGTTCTTTTCCGCGAATTTATTCTACCAATTTCGACGTAAGTTTGATACACTTGGATAGGTAGGTGAGTAATAACCCTGTTGAGCATTACCATGAAGCGTTTAGTGCCAATGTGACTGGAAGTTTGTAACATTTTAACGCCTTCATGCTCCTGGCTGAGGATACCGAGTGCTTGAAATTGAGACTGCACATCTACAAATGAAACTGCTATGCTAGTGAAAAAAAGGTAATTATTGCTAGTTTGGGCGACTCGAGCGAATAGATCACATGTTATATAGTGCTTACAGTTTTTTCGGTTACATTATACCGTACTCTAATTCGAGCAGAGGGAGCAAGTTCCTTTTTATATTACCTGCAAGAGCATTGATATATAATTGTTGGAGACGAAGAGAGTAACGGAAAGAGAAAGTGTATTTTGTAACTAATACGTGAAAATCATTCGTGCGGCAGGAACTTGCAGAGCGAGCGTGGTCATCCCTCTTATTTTCGTGCACGACAACTTGGGCCCTCCGACGCTGCCGTCCTCGATCTCCTCAGCCAATCACACTCAAGTATCGGCGGCCCTCAACGATGAACACAAGTCGTTGCTTGGCAGATGGTACAGCGATTGTCAGGACTCGGCAGGGAACAGCAATTTCTTCTTGGTTCCTGCCGGCCTCAATTATCCCGATGTTTATGTAAGCATAATTTCCTGATTAGTTTACGCTCGCTGACATAACTTGTGAAACACTTACCCGGTGAGTATTTTTCTCCAGTTTTTGCAAATAGTCCCCAGCATTTACAAACAGTCCCCAGCATTTACAAACAGTCCCCAGCATTTACAAACAGTCCCCAGCATTTACAAACGGTCCCCAGCATTTACAAACAGTCCCCAGCATTTACAAATAGTCCCCAGCATTTACAAACAGTCCCCAGCATTTACAAATAGTCCCCAGCATTTACAAACAGTCCCCAGCATTTACAAACAGTCCCCAGCGTTTACAAATAGTCCCCAGCATTTACAAACAGTCCCCAGCATTTACAAACAGTCCCCAGCATTTACAAACAGTCCCCAGCATTTACAAATAGTCCCCAGCATTTACAAATAGTCCCCAGCATTTACAAACAGTCCCCAGCATTTACAAATAGTCCCCAGCATTTACAAACAGTCCCCAGCATTTACAAACAGTCCCCAGCATTTACAAATAGTCCCCAGCATTTACAAACAGTCCCCAGCATTTACAAACGGTCCCCAGCATTTACAAATAGTCCCCAGCATTTACAAACAGTCCCCAGCATTTACAAACAGTCCCCAGCATTTACAAATAGTCCCCAGCATTTACAAATAGTCCCCAGCATTTCAAATAGTCCCCAGC
>LQNS02007215.1:27545932-27560879 GCA_001587735.2 Parhyale hawaiensis | reverse complement strand
ATTGTTAAAAGAATGTGGTTTTCTCTGTGTGCCAGGGAGTGCACCAGACCCGTCACGTGCTCCATTCGAGTCTGTCCAAAGCAACAGCAGCCTGCCCGGCGGTGGTGCTGGTGGACGGGCTCCACCAGAGTGCCGTGGGGGCCCTGGACTGGGTCCCGCTGCCCCTGCCTGACCACGTGAAACTCATCCTCACCTGCAGCAGTGGCGGCGAGCACGAGAAGCGCCTTAGGGAGCTCTGCTCTTCTGCTAAGCAAGGCTGCGTTATTGAGGTACTGAGGGTGATAAAGGCATTTAAGCTGGGAATATACATATCAAAGTTATGCAATAAATATCAATGTGTATTTACTTATTGACTAGGTATGTGAACGAGAGAAATCGAGAAGACATTGCTTCTAGGAACTTTTGTGTTTGTGATACGCGGGTCCCTAAAACTCTGTTCACACTGAGCTTGATGCCACGCGTCACCGATCTCAAGAGCTGGGGGATTTCCCGTAATCTTAGCAGTAACGTTTACCTTGGGGTCTTGGAATACGTTCGAAGACCTAGCGATATCATATATATATATATATAATGTATGTATTTAACCAGTGACCGTCACAAAGTGTAAAAAGACCCGATCGATGTTAATTCTCTACTCGTAAACTTTAATAATGAGAACTGACGGCAATGAGGTTGGAAGTAATAAAATTTTGGGCGCAGTTTAATTTTTTGGATATTTATACCAGTGCTGTTTGTGCGAGAAACTAAGGGTTTATTTTGGGCGGTAAAGGGTTAATATCCGGTTCACTAAAACGCTCTAGTAACAATAGGATTACGGAAGTAATGCTAAACGGTTAATTGTTGAAGCGGCGCTGTGGTAGACATCTGCATTACAGTTAGGCTTGAGATTGTATAAACTATTGTTTGAAAAAATTATCCTCAATGGCAAAAATGAAATATGTTCGGTATTGGGGAAGACCATAACGACAAGCGCATGCGCTTCATTGCATGTGGGTAGGGTGAACATGAGATAGACACAGGTCTAAAATGCTCGCTGATGGGTAAATAGCGTAATTTACATACGCTACACAACGTGAATTATATTCCCAGTCGGTGTAGTGGTGTGTAAATAAATAATTATATTAGAAAACTCGCCATCAGCGTTAGTTTATAACGCAGGTTTGATCTTTCTTGGAATCTGCCGTCCTTAGTGACCTCGGGATGCGCTGGCAATAGCAATGATATTACTACTACCACTACTACTACGGTTTGCAGGTTCCGCCGCTGTCGGAAGAAGCGCTGTCGGCGGTAGCTGCAACGTCGGTCCCTGTCGGCTGGAGATCTGCGACGGCCGTGCAGTTGTCGGACCTAAAGGCCCAACAGACGCCAACTAACAGCGCCCTTGCCGTGCAGGTTCGATTGCGAAACAATGACGTTTTTATTAATGGTTTCTGTTTTCGTTGGAAGAATTAGTGCCAAGAAAAGTTCTTGTTAACCCTCTAAGGACCCGACAATAATGGCGGACGGTTGGGGAGCACAGTTGTCATACGAGCCTTCCGTCTATTATGTCCCCATAGCTTCGATAGTCTGAGATCGGCTGCAGCCGTGCACTGCTCTTAGCCATAGCCGGGAATTACCTGCCTGAATCAATGCTTGTGGGCTTTTTAAGTTGAAATGTGCGGCCGAGGTGACGGCCTTTAGCTCAGCTCATAAGTATCATTCCAAACAGTCATATTCCTGCCAGAAGCCGACGATTTATTTAGTCCTAATAAGGTTAACAACTATGTAATAACATATATTAAGTGTCAAAAGTGCAAGACACCTTAGCCCTCTTATGCTCTGCGATTAGATATACGCGACCATAGAAAAGTATTCAACTTTGCCAGAGGTGCTGTTGACTTCGGGTAGGGCAGTTGTACTTTTTCCATGTCAGCCCATTACTATCCACTGTCCCTTTCGGGGGAAATTTTTATAAATAGTGAAAATCCTTGGTAAATCTAACGTCTCTAATTTTTACTTCGCTAAAGTTAGCTCGTACCTGTAATGGTTACTGGTGCATCATAATTTCAGCTCGTATATATTTCTTACTTGCAGCTGCTCGTATATTTTTAACATTAACAAAACTCTTCACGTCTCAGCTGGCCGTGCGCTGCTGGCAGTTGGGCGGCAGCCCATGTTTTCCCTGCGCTACAGATTCTCTGATGGCGAGTTTCCTGGACCACCTGGAGCGGTCCCACGGTAAGGTGAGTCCTGCCCTCACATAGCTAAGCATCATACCATCCATTGGCTTACGACGATCGACAGAATCTAATTCGGCTAGCTTTAACTTACCTACCCATCAGCTTATATGATCCATCGAGTTAAGTGAATTACGATCGCCTGTCCTATGGTTTAGGGAGCAGCGCCCCAAGGGGTCTCTTTAGACGCTGCCTGAGCTGAAGAATTTCCGACCACTTCGTTTTCTTTTAATTTTATACCTCTGTTGGTGATGCTTTGCGCTGTTCATTTTCTTTCCCGTCTTGCTATACGCACGCGTGTTGTTCCAGTGTGGAAACATCCTCGTGCATGGGTTTCACGTTTCTCCAGACATACTGTTCTTTCCTTTGCGCTTAAATTCGCCGCCTGTATGTCGTGCTAAAAATCTGTAATAATGAAGTAATAATAATAATTATCTTGTCTAGAACTTCATTCGTTGCTTTGCAAGAGTTTTTGGTGTTTATTCCAAATCGATTACACTTGAGATGGCTCTGAAAGCAATCCTAAGCGAATCAAGATTAACCAGCAAACAAATGAATAATGTACGTACGAGTAAAGCTGCATCGCGGCCGGCAGGGGGTCTGCCAAACAGGCCGTGGTAGAAGACACGGGCTGTACTTGGTTCTCAGCGAGGGTGAGTTCTAGTTATATGAAGTTTCTTCATCACCATGTTGTACAAACTGTCATTTTGAAAAACAGTATCTCAGATCAACTTAGGACTGTAGCATATGCTCTTCAAGTCGGTAATATGGTTTAGAATTATGCCAGGTATCTGTCGACATTATTTATGTCCTTTGTTCCTTCCTTTGTGAAATCGCTTTTGTAGTGGAAACGGAGGCCTAAGTTGTCCGCCGCAACTAATTTCCAGTGATAAAAAGATATTCTGCTTAATGATTAATAACTAAAAGTCAAGAATAGGCCATAATGTGATGAAGAGGGCGTCCGCGGGTTTAAGGACCGATGTTCAATTAACAGCTCACACTTTTCTATAGTAAGTATCCAGGTTACGGTTTTTCTTTAAAACCGATGTATTTCTATAATCATACGCTAAAACCATCAATTAATCGAACTTAAACGGAGGCAAATGCCTAACGGTTTCTCAGAAAGGTACGTTCTAAGATATCAGTGACAAGTGACTGTCTTAAAGAGAGTTCACACGACAGTCGTCTCGTGGTCTTACATACTACTCGGTTTCCAAATATTCTGTTGTATCTTTGTATCCACAACTACGTGTCTGCCAAATGACTCACTACAATACCAGTTTCTTTAGCATTGAGTGTCTTTGGTAAAAGTTGTGATATTATTTGAACTTTGTGCTAAATTAGAATTTGTATTGTTGTGCACTTGTATGCTGTGGAAACGGGTAAAATAACGCGTTTTGACGGTGAGTCGTTTTGACGGTCTCCGATGTCGGATACCGTATGTGTTCGGTCACCTTTGGCTATCACACAAAAGCCGCAATTTCTCAAAAGTTTGTGGAAGGTAAATGAAACGTGACTATCAATAACCGTGGATTTTTCGAGCGCGAGCTTCAGCTACCGAAATTATTGTGACGGCTATCTTCCTATCGTATCTTACAGACGTTGAATGCGCCTGCTTTGCTGCAAACAGAATAAAGTATCAAATACTAAACAGAAGTCGACTTAGCTTAAAATTTAACGTTTCAGGAATTTAATACCCATCATCAGATATTATGAACTATCAAAGTAGTGCAGCGTTACGAAGTTACCATAGTTGTCATGTAAGCCTGCCAATTTATCCCGTTATCAACTGTTTGGTTATTGGATTTTTGTTATACTGCGGTAATAATGTGATATTACGGCCAGTAAATGCACCGTATATTCATGTAGGGGTAAAATTTTCAATAGCGTAGTGCAAAGTGGCAATCTGCTCCCGCCGCTTGTGCAGTTCTGAGATTAATCGTGAAGTCATTGGCTAATGCACTAGTTTGTCCCGTCAAGTTTGTCGTCACTGCCATGTTATACGTGCTGCACAAATTATCAACATGATTAATTAAAACCAGGACAATCTGTTTTAAAGTTGGAGTTTTATGCCGAGCTCATACTAACGACTTTTGTCAGCGATGTCAGCATAAAGCCAACTCAACTGACCAGGTTAGCAAGTCCGCTGCTGTGACTAAAACCTTTAGTGTCTGAACATCTCGCTGAAAATGCTAAGATGTAAACCTTTGTTAATTTAATATCGCTGAAATTAAGGGATAGCATTGTGGAAAGTTAACCAATTAAACTCGCTATAGTGTAACTATTGTAATGACGGCTGAGATTTTCGACAGTTTTCTGGATAGTATAATTATGTGTTGTGTGAAACCGTGCTCGGCAACTTAATCGGATTAGTTGTCTCTATGCTTGTACCACCGATAAAAGTTGCTTGGGTGAGCTCGACTTTTGAGCCCACTAAGTATATTTCTTTCCGTTGAAAAACGCTCATCATTTTCCCATGCACTATGTTCTGCCCCGTAGCTGGGATACCACCGCCCTTTTACGTCCACTTCTCTGCAGGTTTTCTTGTCCCAAAATTTTTGGCGTTCGCTTCAGTAAAATTTGTTCCTGTGTGTTTAGTAACTGGATATTTTCTAAAACTCTTTGTAGCCGCAAAAGTAATTAAGGTGAAGTTCTAATGTTGGAATTTCGTTGTGTATAAAAGTAGGTGGTGTATTTTCTAAAAACGGCACACAAATTTTTGGACCACTTCAGTTCAAGATACGACGTGACGGGCAAATTGCAACCACGAACTGAGAATTACGTGTGTGCCATCATAGAGGCGTGTTGTAATCAAGGACCTCCTTGGTTGTAATCACAGTCCGGTTGTGCTCGCACCGCCCTTCCCACAGCATAATGGTAACCCTAATGATTAAATGAAAGCGCCATCTATCGATCAGTGGTGTAACCAACAACTGAGTACTATGTTGAACTATGTTGATCTTAACTTCATCTGCGGATCTCAAAGTAAATATTCTTGTATACTTATTTCGGGCCCTTTCGATGAAATGGGCGTTTCTACGCGGTTACCTGCGTTATCGCAACCCCTGTCAGACTCCTCATTTCTATGTCTGTTTTCGTGCCCACTTTGCTTCCTTCCACTTTCATACTCCTTCTGCTTTTACTGTTGTCTGTTCTTTCTCTTCTTTTCCGACTTGCTGTTCCCATGCGCGTTGATCCTGTGTAGGAACACCTTCGTGCGTGGGTTCCCCGTTTTTCTATCGACATACTATATATCTCTTCCCTTTCCTCTCGTAGAAAAGCTTAGTACTTATTTAGGGAGGCTTAAATCTTCCTATAGTGCCTAATACCTGCGACGCAAGTTTTAAGAGACTTTGTACTTGTAGCACTGGAAACCCCAGGGTTGTGATTACATTAGGGCTCAATGTCACCGGCCGCTCAATAATCCTGTTATAATCGCAACCTGATGATCGATTGCGGTGATTGGAAGTTGTGTTGCGATGATCCGGTTACATAACCGTTCTTAACCTCGTAAGTTGCTGGGCTGTGACCCAGAAAATCTAGGTAATGAATCGAATTTCCTTTGATGTTCATAACGCCGGAACTTTGGTGTCTCAGCCGGGACAGGGTTGTGCCTGCCACATGCGTCAACTGCATGGCAATTAAAATACAAAATGTCCTTTCGAGAAAGTCGTACCTGACATGCCGCGTTCACCCTCTCTTCACTTTGGAAAAATGTATTCAATGCTTAGCGTACGCCAGTTTTGTCAAAGTATTATTTTCAACGACGATGTTATTAAATTTGCTATGAGCACAGTTGTTCTATCAAATGTTTTTAGAGCGACCCCAAACATCTCATTCTATAGCAACAAGTTGTCTAACAAGCTTTCCTGGTGAATATGGAACGTAATGATTTTTACTGAACGATTGGAGATTTCTGTTACTTACAAGTTGTATATCCATTATTGATCTTCATCTGTTCTGAGGTGGGCAGTAAATATCTTCAATAAATGCGCTTAGTACCGTTGTAGATTTTCAAGTTATTTACGTTGTATATGCAAAGAGCCCATCAACTTATTATCTGCTGCTTTGTGAAAGCGGTTTATAAAGACCTACTGAGCCATGTGTTGCGCATGTGTCCATATAGTCGCTTGGCTGCATTGTACGAGCTATCTTAGAATTCTGTATGTACCGTTTTGCATACATAGTTTTCCGTGACTCTGTATATTTTTACCGAGCGTTAGGTACCAGTAGTGGACACCATCGTAGACGATACCGGTAAAGAGTGTGGCTTACCTCTGAGTTTTAGGTTAGGAGGAGAGGTTAGATTAAAATAGGTAAAGGCCATGACACCCACTAGTCAAAACGAGTTTCTTCAGCTGATCGTCTGTCATATTGAGCCCTCGGAAACAAACTTTGGGTTTACCCAACAAGGTGTTAAAATATTAGCCGCCAAGTTAAGTTTGGAAAGCAAAATAGTCCGTCAAGTTTGAGACATCTCTTCGTACGTACAAGGAGGACTTTTTAACTTATAATGCGATAGTTTGATGAGCGCAGCGCTGTATTCGGACGTGGAGATGAGGAAACGCACTGATCTGACTAGCGTGTGTCATGGCATTAAGTGAATTAAAAGTAGATTGGGCTTGTTGCGGTTCTGATAGAATAGATGCCTAACTTAATTTATAGGCACTCATTTTGTTCGTAAATTTCAGATTACGTATGCCGCTACCATGTAACCTTTTCGCCATCAGTTAGACAACAGAAGTCGACACCACATTTTAAACTTTAGGTTGACGCAAATTTGGTCAATTTGGTTGTACTTTGAAAAACTTGAAATTTACTAAATTTACTCTGCATCTCGGGAATCAGCATCCATGTCTTCAAATTAAATCACGTGCAGCGGGAAGGTGGAACTACAGATGTTATAGTAGAAAGCTGCATCGTGAGGAGCTCTTGATATCCTGCAATGCTCACCATCGCATATATTATTTAATACTTGTTCACAACTTGAACGTGGAGAAGAATTCAACTGAAATATCTGACCTCTTGAGTGTTATTATGAATCTGCTTCGCTCGTTTCTTACCAGCAATATATGTTCCAGTAATTCTTCAAAGACGTGAGTTATGTTCTGTTGCTGATTTTACTTCATGTTTTGATTTGTAATCTGTCGTACGTTGTATTCGCGCAAGTTGTGGGATTCATAATCATTATGTTTCTACCATGCACATGCACCGCCGATTGAACCTCGTGCAGGCTGTGACCTGTCGCTTTCGGTGTGTCTGTACGCAGTGCAGTAGCTGAACGGAATGGAATGGACTACACTCAAAAAGTCGAAGCAACATTCGTATTAATAAAATTATAGTTAAAAAAGCTTTTATCTATCTGCATCATAGTTACGATCATCTATAGTATACCTACAAAATTTATCTGAAATTTCAATCATTTTCGTCAACTTTGAATCCTCCCACCTGACGAGCCAGCCCACAGCGAAACGTGCGTTGTGGGTAACACAATTTCAACTGTCTTGCTTCTCGTGTAATTCTACGATTAAATTTCAAATAAGAAAAAAGTATTTGATGATTTGACGTGAATTAAATACGACCAATTCTATCTCCGTATCCTGGATACCACAGCCTTTATACATCGGCGTCTTTGACAGTTTTTTTGTCCAAAAATTTGGGCGTTCGTTTCAGGAAAATTAGTGCCTGCGTAACTTGTAGCTCATGCTTATATTACTTGGTAGCATATTATATATTTTAGTAAGTTAATGTTAGCTATTCGTAGCGGACTAATATAATTATTATTTTTTTCCAAAAACGGCGCACAAATTTTTGGGCCACTATAATTGAACATATTGTCTAGGCGATAACGATCAAAGAGGTTTAATGTAATAATGCTTTCAACCTCTTTGATGATGATTCAATTTGTGATGACGAGGAACGTTTGTTTACCTCTCGCAGGAAATTCTCGTGTTTGTCCTCACTTGTGTTTTATCTTGTCTTTATAGCGCTGTTATCCCTAATACAGAGGCTAATTGTGAGTTATATGTCGAACAATTCTAGGCTGGAAAATCTCAACAGTGGAGCCCTCCGGTGTATAATCTGACGAGCCCTTTCCCTGTCAGAATATATAGTGGTGTTTCAACAATAGGTGGCATAACTTCAGGACTGTGTTCCCAATGGGTAAATAATTAAAATAGTCCCTATGAACATATGTCCAGAAATGCTTGGTGTCCGAGCTATAGGCCTTAAAACCCGTGCTAACAAGAATACCTGTATCTCCCACAGGTGGCACTCACTTAACTTGCTAATTAGCGTAACTATCATTTCAGTCGTGGCAGAAGAACCAGTCCGTCATCACTACTAGGTGCTCGCATAGCTCACTACTGTACATGTTTGTGATTTGAGTGCACGTCCAGTCAACATGCACCACTAAGGCTGGGAGCACACACGGCGATTTATGGACGCGCGATTTTTTGGACGCTGATGCGATAAAATATGGTAGGTGTGCACACTGAGCGGTTTTCTCGCCGCGCGATATTTTTACCGCCGAAGTATAGGGGATTAAGCCAGTTGCAGATCATTATTCTCGTTGATGATTGATGATGATTAGTTGCACTGAAATTGAGTGTAGTAACATTAATTTAACTTACCAAAGGCATTCTTCTTGTAGTCTTGTAGCTCATTGTAATCACTCTTCAGTTGCAGACAAACTCCACGCATTCTCGGTTGAATTTCTATCTTTGAGAGACACCAAAGTTTTGTCCCAAAGAACAGGCCTTTCATGCGCTAGGTGAATTAATAATTCATTATCAATAGTATACTCCTCAGCCATGGTATGCAACAGCGTCACACACACGCCCAAGACAGCTGTCGGCGGTAAACTGAACGCCGTGTGTGCACAGATGTATGTACTTTCCTATGTCACTGTGCCGGGTCCAGCGGCAGAAAAATCACTGTTAGCAGTGGCAAGGGGCGGCTGCAATGCTGCCGCCGGCGGCAAAAAAACGCGCGGCAGTGTTGCCGCCATGTGTGTGCGCAAGAATAGAAACATACGCGCCACTGCTGTTTGGGCGTCCAAAAAATCGCGCGTCCAAAAAATCGCGCATCCATTAATCGCCGTGTGTGCTCCCAGCCTAACGGTCGTCCAGTCTGCATGCACAACAAACGGTCGTCCTATGCACGCGGAGAAACAAGGGAAAAGTCCTATTCGGCTGGCGGCATTAAGCGAGCTAATAGGTTGTGTGGTGCGCATGCAGTAGTGAGCGAGGTGAGCACTTGGTGGTGATGACGGACTGGTTCTTCTGCCACGACTGAAATGATAGTTACGCTAATTAGCAAGTTAAGTGCCGCCTGTGGAAGATAAAGGTATTCTTGTTAGCACGGGCTTTAAGGCCTATAGCTCGGGCACCAAGTATTTCCGGACATATGTTCATAGGGACTATTTTGATTATTTACCCATTGGAAACACAGTCCTGAAGTTATGCATCTATTTTTGAAACAGCCTGTATATGGGCATTACAAAACCCTTGGCAAACTTGAGAACCTTGCCCTCAGGGGTATATTCTGGCGGGCCCCATCCCTGCCACAATACCTATATTTGGGCATCACGCACCCAAGGTTACTGAGTGCCTTATCCATAAAAGATACTGCATCTGGCCGCAGTTCCTGCTGACGAGGTTAGTTTTGTAAAGTTAGGTAGGTTCTCTACTTAGCTTTTTCTGTCCCGTGAGGTCGGCTGTCGATCAAGATAGCCGACCTGGTACGCGGGACATCTCTAGTCTCTCTCGTGTGGAAGGACACAAAAGGGGCCGACCTTTTTGAGTGTCTCCTACTATACTTTGCGTCTTGTTTCCCTGCCCGTAGTAGCGCACGTGGACCACACCTACCCAATATGCGGTATTTGAATACTGCACAAGAAGTTTGTCTGTTGAAACACCTGAGTTGCGGCTACGGAGGTAAAATAAAAATATTTAATAATACCTGAGAGCCTTTTCCGCTGGAGATGTCGCAGCTGGCCGCAGTTCCTGCTGACGAGGTAGTTTCATAAAGTTAAATAGGCTCTCTGTTTTCCTTTCCTGTTCCGCGAGGTGGGCTGTCGATCGAGATAGCCTCAAAGCTCCTCTACTCTCTCTCTCTCTCGTGTGGAAGGCCACGAAAGAGGTCGTCCACTCGAGTGTCTGCTTTTATTTTGTGCGCCTTTTCCGAGCCAGCAATAGTGCACTCGGCCAACTGAGACTTGCCGGCAAGAATGCAAGATAAACTAGAGCACTCTGAGAGCGCAAACCTCCGTCAAGCGAGATAACGGTAGGAAAAATTTCAGATTGATACTGAAAGCATAATTTTCTTTGTATAAACTCCAAAGTCTAATAATTTGTGCCTTTTGATAATAATAACAACAGCTTGTGTAATTTTCTTGAAGATCCGTTCATAATTTTTGAGTTATACTGCTAACAAACGCTTTGGCAAACATGAGTAAAACATACAAACGAGCGAACCGATCTACACCAAAATTCAATCATTTATGTCTTTTAACATTACTAACAACTCCTATAAATTTCATAATGATCCATTCATTATTTTTTGAGTTATTGTGCTAACAAGCATAAAATTAAAAACAGTGACAAACAAACTAACGGATCATTACCAAAATTTGGTCATCTACTCTTTGTTGTATACCGAACAACTCGTGTTAATTTCATAGAAATCCATCCATAACTTTTTGAGTTACGGCATTGAGAAAAATGAGTCAGACAAGCAAACAAACGGATGGACATATCTTCACCAAAGTTAATCATCGGTTCCTCCTAGCATACTCAACAATCCCTGTATATTTCGTCAAAATCCGTTCATAACTTTTTGAGTTATCGTGGTGACAGACAGAAAGATAGACAGACAAACCCGACAAAAACATAACCTTATCGGCGGAAGTAATCATAATAACTCAACAGTGGTTGCCTACGCTGAACGGAGATCGATTTTAGCGTCTCATTACGATCTTGTATTGTCCAGACTACTTCCGTTTTTTTTTTTTGAGTGATCGAAGCGTTTTGCCGAGTATTCAGAAACAAATATTTCTTTTCACTGTCAGCTGCAGGGCAGCGAAGCGTGTTCTGTTGGCAACAGTACCGTGCGTGTCTAGATTATTCGGGCCACGGGACGCACCGTTAAGTGCCTGTTACGCATTTCTTACTTCGGGCTGTGCTATGCTGCGGCTTGTAGGTTCTCTGCCAGGATTAGTTTTTTTTTAGTGCCGTGCGCCATGGGATTCCATTAATAATGACAAGGGCTCGCTAACTATACGCAAACGCAGGTTGCTCGAAAGTTGTTGTCTCTCACATATCTCTTAACAATAATGTTTCTTTGTGGATAGAACGCACGAGACACAAACGAACAACTTATGCACCTAATACTTGCTAGTACCCTTTATCTTCTATCATCATTACAGGCTTAAATTCTCTTCATATTGCTTTTAGAATTAAAATTTGTAGTTTGAAAATATGAATATATAATTGCAGTGTGACTTCCCGAACATATGCAAAGCAGATTCCGAGTTGTTTTTGTTGTATGATTCATTGTACGTAATAGTGCACATCATGCTATTTATTTAGTTTCATTATATTTTCTTAGTGAACATAGGGCGGCGTATCAAATGTAGTGGGGATTCCGTGCTCCAAGGGGACCTCAGCTATTATCTTCCCCCAACAGAATTTTCAGCAACCCTAAAAGCTGATGTACAGTTTTAACTTCTCGGGCGGACCAAAGTTCACTTAGGGTTAGCATAGTCTTCGGCACGTCTTTCTTTCGTTTCCACCCATTATTATGTTTTAATAATAATTTGTGTTGTTTTTCTTCGTTCCCAAATTGCTCTACCCATGAGTGTTGGTCCAGTGTGGGGACACCTCCATACACGGGCTCCACATCTCTCTTGGGATATCACAGGTCCCGTCCTTTTCCTTACTTCAGACACCATTATGGTGACTGGGGAGGTTTATACACAATCATAATAGCAACTTATTAGCATACATGTAATCACACTGAGTACTATCATCTGTGTTACAGGACCTGGTGAGCACTACACTGGGTCTTATAGCCGCCAGCAGCCGCGGCCTGTCGACTTCAGAGCTCCAGGACCTGCTCACCTGCGATGCAAAGATTGCTTCAGTGTACTGCGGTGCCCGTACGTGCCATTCAAATAATACTTTCTATAGTAGTTGTACTACATGAATGGATGATATTGTAAAACATGCGAGACTTATATGGCCCTCACTTGCTTAAGAATAAAAATTAAATGCATTCTTGAACTGTCGCTACGTTGCCGATGTAGTTTGGAAGAACTTTTGTTATGTCTCGGTTTCGCATGGCGACAGAAACTTGAAAACTTCAAAAGAGTAAATGAAACGTGGCTAGCATTGACCGTAGATTTCAAATTTCTTCAGGTGCGGGTTGTAGCAGCATAGATATCCCCTCTGGGATAAATAAATATGCTTGTTTCATAGCATATAAAATCGAATGATTTATCTTTGCGATCTTGGTAAAAGAGTGTCGTCATCCTGACGTGTAATGACGCAAGAGTGTCACTTCGGTGCTATGAACTCGTATCCTCGGCAGAATTTCGAAGCAGTTTTGCGTCACTTTGACGTTACCGGTATTATTGTTATGAAAGTTCTCGTTTTAATTCACAACCCCTGAGTGTATTGCAGTGTGTCTCTAACGTTTGTCCCTCCTCGAACACCTTATCGATGTCGGAGATCTCCCCGAACTTCATATTTTGCTTCACGATTTCAGCCTCATATTGATAAGGCGCGTGATCTCACGCCCTAATGATAACAACTGGTCTTATATTCTTATATAACAAAAAACTTAAGTTCTACCTTTTCGAAACTTCTTACAAGCCTCTTTCGTCACCCACGTATATGAACTCGCGTCGGGAATCTCCATGTGTATGTATTTCCCTGCAGGCAAGCGTTTCCCCTCTTCAGTCCTCCAGAAGCTGGTGTATGGGTTGGAGCCCTTTGTACACAGCATGAGCGTGTCAGGGAGTACACTGCTCCGGTGGCGGTCACGAGTGTTTGCTGACTATGTCAGGTCCAGATATCTCACCTCTGATGACGTCAGCAGAACGAAGTGCCGTATTCTTGCTGACTACTTCCAGGTGAGACAGCGATCATGTTACTTTTGTCAAACCCACTCGTGTTGCTGCGTGCAAATCTATATCCGTGTATATTACATTTTCACCAATTTACCTGTTTAAAAGTTTCTGCATGACAGACTCCCACATTGTGTCAATCACTTCTTGGGCCAGGGCAAGCGCGCAACAGAGTATGTAATGTCATGTCTGTGAGGAACCCTAACTGTGAGGAACCCTATGGGATCCCATTATCATCGAGCCGTTTCTAATAGGAATATTACAGCCAGTTAGTGTACAAAATAATTACATTCTTTTCGATATATTAGGTTCGCCCATCCTATTTTATGGGGAATTGACAGGAACACCAGCTTGAACTTTGGGATGAGTTTCTGTTGGGCCCAATTTGTTTCCTTCTCTTTTTTTCTTCTTTCCATGTCTATGTCTGCTCTATTCTTACTCGTCATTACCGATTGGTTTACTCATCCTTCTCGAAAGTAGAAATGCTTTTGGACGAGATTTTTCAAAAAATATAAAGCAGTGCGGAGAGATATCGATTGTATTTGAATTACAGGTAATAATAAAATACTATGCATGTATATTGTACTAAATTGTGCAGGGGAAGCTGTGCGAGAAGGAAGGATCAACGGGATGCTTACCGCAGTCATTCTCTTACGCTTCCAGGTGAGCAATTTGACTTTGTCTCTTGCACATGGTTGAACATTTATAAGTTTTGAACCACCTAGTCTTGGTTAAACTGGGAATACATATAATCATTATAACAATGAGCCACCTTGTCTTGGTTAAACTGGGAATACATAAAATCATTATAATAATGAGCCACCTTGTCTTGCTTAAACTGGGAATATAATAATTATAATATTGAGCCACCTTGTCTTGGTTAAACTGGGAACACATATAATCATTATAATAATGAGCCACCTTGTCTTGGTTAAACTGGGAATATAATAATTATAATATTGAGCCACCTTGTCTTGGTTAAACTGGGAATGCATATAATCATTATAATAATGAGCCACCTTGTCTTGGTTAAACTGGGANACATATAATCATTATAATAATGAGCCACCTTGTCTTGGTTAAACTGGGAACATAATAATTATAATATTGAGCCACCTTGTCTTGGTTAAACTGGGAATATAATAATTATAATATTGAGCCACCTTGTCTTGGTTAAACTGGGGATATAACAATTAAAATATTGAGCCACCTTGTCTTGGTTAAACTGGGAATATAACAATTATAATAATGAGCCACCTTGTCTTGGTTAAACTGGGAATATAACAATTATAATATTGAGCCACCTTGTCTTGGTAAAACTGGGAATATAATAATTATAATATTGAGCCACCTTGTCTTGGTTAAACTGGGAATATAATATACTATTGAGCCACCTAGTCTTGGTTAAACTGGGAATATAACAATTATAATAATGAGCCACCTTGTCTTGGTTAAACTGGGAATATAATAATTATAATATTGAGACACCTTGTCTTGGTTAAACTGGGAATATAACAATTATAATATTGAGACACCTTGTCTTGGTTAAACTGGGAATATAACAATTATAATATTGAGACACCTTGTCTTGGTTAAACTGGGA
>LQNS02007215.1:27515358-27526926 GCA_001587735.2 Parhyale hawaiensis | reverse complement strand
TGACATTGCAGTACCAACATTGCCTACGGCATTCTGCTTGTAACACTATTTCGATGTAGACCTTGTATTCTATAGTCTGCATCTATCAAGTAGCATGTTGCTACTTATCATTGGATCATATTTTCTAAGTCTTGTATAATAAGATGTAAATAAAAAAGATCTTTACGAGATTTCTTCACCATCCAGCACTGTAGCCTGATAACTATACTCGGCCCTGAAGTTTACTCTCACAACCAAGTACAGTGACGAACTCAACTGAACTCCAATTAAAACGTCACCTCGCCAGAATTACAATTTATAACAGTAAATGCATGGGCAGGAATGTGGTCGGTAAACGTGCTGAACGATCAAATTTAGCGCTAACATTGGCGCGCACGAAGTATCCTACTTAAAGCTTTAAATTTCTTAAAGTAATTATAACTCAAAAACTAAGGAGTTTTGGGCATTTTATGAAAATCGATTTATTTTGAGGTTTTCTACCTATGGTTGAAATTAGTCCGCCTAAAAAAGAACACCCTGTTTATATGATTCACTGAAGTTAACCCAATCATCCTTAACAAAATGAGTACCAACTAAAACGTCAGTTTTTCGTGGTAATAGCACTGTTTCAAAGGTCCCTACGAAGTCCACAGGTCTCGTAGGTTGAACTCTATCTTCCTCAAGCTGCGCCCTCTCGCTACGACTCTTTGTCCTACAGGAATACAGCAGGAGAAACAATCGTTGCTACGAAACGGCACAGCCTGAGTATGATAGGGTTCATATTCACTTGCCAAAAGTGACAGTCAAGTGTGGTGCACGCAGTTTATCATTGATACGCTGAGAAAAAAAAATATCCCAAGCCTAGCACGCGTTCCCGTGCACCGACGGGAAACACATGCCTTTGAGTGTTCGTGCAGCATGAAAGCTGCAGGTCTCATGCTGCACCAACAAAGATTTCCTATCGACGCGCTGGTTTTGCGACAAAGGTTTTCTCAGTATTACTCAATATGAAGAGAGTGGCGGCGTGGTAATCTCTAGATCCCCAGATCGAGTCCCTGACTCAGCTCCTTGCATTTGTTTTATTAAAACATAAGGGCGGACGGATGAATCCCCTGTCGGGATAATATCAAGTGTTGATAGGAAGAGAAACTGTAACGTATGATGATATAAAACCCTGGACGCAGGTGCATGCATCTCGGTGTGGACCCCCGACAGCCCCGTCACGGCCTGCCAAGTGAGTGCTGACAGCCGCAGTGTGGTGGTGTCGCTGGCCGGCAGGGCGGACCTGGTCACGCTGGTGCTGGTACACAAAAGTCTTCCTGGCATTGAGGACATCAAAGGTGATGGAAAGCCTTATGGTAATGAAGAGAACAAAGGAAAGGAATATGATCTCTCATCTTAACTGTGGAGTTTGTGTTTATTCCCATTAACAAATGTACAATTACAACAAAATCGAGAGAAATGTACGGGGATGAAGAAAATAATGGAGATAAACTAGATCTTCCGCTTTAAAGTTGGTGTTTAACCCCATTAACTAACGTGAAAGTGCAGTAAAACCGGTAGGAAGCTTACGTTAAGGAAGAAAACGTATGATAGGAATTATTACAGCACAGCAATAGTAAAACAAGGCTGAATATGAGCGTATTGTGCAGACGCCCATCACGAATGATATCCGTTTTTATATCGAAAGAAATGGAAAGCCTGACGGGAAGGAAAAAAACAACAGAATGGATTTCGGTGCCCAATGTCTCGGTAAAATATCTCTAAATCAACTATCAAATGTGACGAGCTCGTCTAACATAGCTGACGGTCTTACGGAAACGATAAAGGTGATAAATTCGATCTCTGGTCATTACTGTAAAGTTGATGTACCTACAGCCCGTTAGCAAATGTAGTTATTTAGTAATAAGACTTCCAGGATGATCGATAATGTAGGTGTCAATGACCCCGGAGACCTTGTACTTGTATACAGTATGTTATCTTAGAAAATGTGATTTGCTCATCAAAGTCACTGAATGAACTTTGTGAAAACGAAAAAAAAACATAGGAATGGACTTCGATCTGGCATCTTAACTATAAAGTTGGAACTAAATTTTATCGTCTTATGCCTTCTAGAATGCTTAAGAAGAAAAATCTCGGCCACCGTAGCTAAAACATACGAAAATAAAGAAAACAAAGCTGCCGAGTTCGAACTGGCAACCTGACTCTAGACGGTTTATTAAACACCATTGGCAGATACGATTAGTAGTAATTAATGGGACAAATATACACGGTTGAAATTATTTGCATCACCAAATATTCTTCTAACAGTAGGATTTATTTTGTTGCATACGCGTAGCAAATTTCATTGACTAATGATTTATCCAAGTTGAATCATATCCATACGTATTGATGGCGCCACCAGTTTATGTATTGCAGATCATCAACTTTATTCTATGGGACTGAAAGCAGTTAAAAAGACATACTATTCACATCTGTAAATACGTCTTTTATGTAACCAGCATGGTCTCTAAATACATACATTCAACGAGGCTATCCTGTATTTACACCGTATGGAAAACCGAAGATGATAATAGGACATATAAGTATGATGCAACGTTTCTGCGCAGCTTTTAAATCGTTTCCCAAACGTGCACCGACTCCTAACGCATTAAACACCACCGAAGTATTTATTTTTACTTGCGTTGCATGTATTGTATATGATAATCTTCGTATAGCGTAACAAATTTTGATACCGTTGTCACAGTTACCTTTTCGATTTCCAAATCAAAATTTTATCACTAACTGTCGCTCCTTTTTCTCCAGATGCTGTGTTTTATCGCAGCATACTGTTATTCTTTTCCCACTTGCTAAGTCTCTGTTTTCGTCATTTAGTGTTTTTCTTCCTTCCCTTCCCCTCTTACTGTCGTTTTCTCCATTACTCTTCGTCTTTCTCTATGTTCTGCCGTCACGTTCGGCGGTCCTAGTTTTTTGGCTCCAGTTATATGGCAAAATTTCGTCATTTTCCTTCAAATCTGTTGCAGCTGATCTTTGCATGTACTCATAAAGGGCGTCGCCTGGTCTTCACTCACGATGAGATAATAGTCTATTGATTTGAAGCAATGCATTATACCGTAGCAAAACTTTTCATTACGCACAATTATTAGTTCGCGAAAATAGTTTCCCTATATTGCACTTACTCAAAAATCTGAATCTTCTTACAGTTGTAGATGACAATTGTCCAAAAATCATCGCGCCTTCCGTTCACCGACGGGCATTGCCTGCTTGGGCGTGTTCACGCCACACGGGTACTTCGGTTATTTCCGCCAGTGCACAGGCAGGCGCGGTAGTTATGTTTGCAACAACCCAGTTTTTTATTGTATAATAATAGTAATAATAAAGCTTATGTACGAGTATTACACGGCGCAAGTGACGGAAAGAGACCCCTTGTGAAAGTTATTATTTTTTTTTATTGAGTTAGATGTGGTAAAGCGCTCAAATTAGTGTCGTAATGTGTTTTTTATGTTACCTTAAGTTGTATGTCGAATGTGATGGCCGCTGCTTCGTTAATGTTGCTTATAGTTAATACACTCGAAGAAATGCGAGGGACAACAGCATTCGTAAATTGGATGGAAAAAGTGAGTAGGAGCGTCTGTTCATACCTTTCAGTTAAAAATTTAACTACAGTTTTTTGAATAGGCCATAGATAGAGTTTAGGTTAGTTAAGGTTTGCCCATACTATGTTATGGGGCCCGGCGACCCCAGGAGCCCCTCGTGTAGGTAATCTTATGCATTAGCTAGGCCTTCGGGATGACTGTCTTTCGTGCCCACTTTGCTTCCTTCCCGATTTCATACTCCTACTTGCTCATACTTTATTCTATTCTTCCTCTTCTTTCCCGACTTGCTGTTCTCATGCGCGTTGACTCATGCATGGGTTCCGCGTTTCTCTTGACATTCTTTGTCCCTTCTTTCTTCCTCTCTTTGGATCACAGTGTACTCTGTGGGTAGGGAGGCTTACACTAGGAATATAATAATACTATTTTTTTTATTTATGAGTGTCTGGTTGGATTTTTAGGTTTTCAATGTATTTTTTCTCGATATATGCATTTAACTTCTCAATGTTGCTTACAATAAGAAACGTTCCCTATTTGAACGTATGGCAGCCCCATCTGCTGTTTGACGATTAAAGCTGTTTGGGCAGACTAGAATCTTGTTACGGTTGGAGCTGCAGTGAACACCAAGCACAGATGATACAGTGGTAAGGTCTCTTTGAAGAAGTGTGTTCAGTTCGCCTGCGTGAGTCGAGATAGTGTAATCCGCGGACTATTACCGTGCCCGGAACTTCGGTCCTGCACGTTGGATTCGCTCTTTTGGATCGGGCAGCTGGTGTTATCCAGGAACGGGTCCAAAGTGGCAAAACGAATAACATTGAAGTTCCGCAGGTTACCGCTAATCAGATTAGATGGTGTCTCTCGAAGACATCTTGATTCTCTAAATCGTGGACGGATCCTCTTTCATATTCCCTCGTCGGTTGAGGACAAGCTTACCATTTCCATGGCAAATAAACACAAATGAAATTGGATTTGTCGTTTGTAAGACTCAGTTGTTCAACAGCGAAAATTTGATTTGTCAGTGGTGGGAAAGTAAACTTCCACCAGTTAATGGCAAATTGTAATTCCCTCTTGAAAGAATGACTCGTCAGTGGGGGTAACGGCATCGTCACTCTGTATCGTTCCACTCATCCCTAAATGCTCGCTCCATCGGTGTTATTAATAAAATATTTAAATTAGAATGCGTGTGGGTGTGGCCATGTTTACATTGTAAATAATTCCTGTTGTTAACGTAGTGCTGGTCATATAATTAATTGATATGTAGTTTGTGGATGTACTTTTATCGCTTTAAGATACTATCGATGAGTGCTGGTTGCTGTATCGATATCTTTGCTTGTGTTTATGCGTGGATCTAACAAAGTTTTTCTGGTGTGATAATTGTGGTATAGCTATGGATATGACACTTGTCTAGTATAAGATATTCGCGTTCGAACTTATCCAATTTTACCTAAACGTTCTTCAATTTTCAGAAATATAAAACGAGAGCGGCTAGTGTTGGTGTAGTTGTTGAAATTTTACGAAAATATGACATTTTTAAACCGTCACAGGTCTGAAGGAAAACATGCTTAGAACTTGCTCTGTATCTTGTTGTTCGCTTTAATGTCCAACTGATTTGCTAATCTTGTTACATGGATGCCCGTTTTTTGTTAATATATTTTCTGCTCACAGTTTTCCATAAATTCATGAACCTTGTATCTTCTCTTGACACACCATTGCAGTGCTTAGAAAGGTTGCTACGCAAAGAACAATGATAATAAAAGTTACGTTTCGATGGTATTGAATGACACAACTGCCCCTCAGCTATGACCTCTTGATGAAGAAGATTTATGAACTGTTACAGGAAACCCTCGTTATAAGTCATAGTCCTTTTAGGCGGTCCTGGATTTAGATTAAGAATTATTTTTAGCTCGAACTTTCTGACAGATGAATGTGCTCCTAAATAAAGAGTATGCGTGTCGTCGGACATCTGAGGCGGGTAGTAATTTGTAATCACAACCCAGTTGGGTTACCGCAGGCTGAAAAATGGTAACCGTAACCCGAAATGTGACTGTGAGAACACCATGTATCGACGAGCGGTGTAACTATATTGAAATTCTGTGTTGATTGCAGTTTCATCTATAAAGTTCGATGCAAGTATGCATACTTACTTATTCCTAACAAAGTACAGAGTTGACTCGCTCTTTTTTGTATATATTTGGTGTTCCCTTCATTCGAACTAACTTCTGAACGGTTACCTGCATCACCGTTACCCGTGTCTCAATCGTCGTTACCGCTCTTCGGGTTGTGACAGTGACAGAGTTAGCAAACGACGGGGTCATCGATGTAGCAGCGGTAACCCGGAAATTGGGACTGCTTTAAAATGTAACATATTGATTCTTTCTATGTAAAAAATGTATAAGGAGTATGCCCTTTTGCCCTATAAAGAGCACTTATATACGTTGCCCTAAATTGACATTGATATCTGATAGCGATCCGAAAAAAAATGTAATTGAAATGCTAGCTAAAAGGTAATGGTAAGCACTATTGGTTTAAAAATTGTTATGCATTGTTGAAACTTGAGTTAATTCTCATAGTGTGGGATTGTTTTGTGTATCATGTCAGGGTATGGAAATATCCATGCTTGTGTTTCCTACTTCTACCAACTTTAGTGTATTTTTCCTTTTCTTGCCCAGCTTGTTTTTCCCTTTCGGCGTGATTTGTGCAGGGCTTTCTCCCCCACGCAGGGTGGGATGTGTTCCACCTGCGCCACCCGCCGATCAAAAATTGTGTCGCATCCACAACCCGAAAAGCGCCCAGATCTGTCAGAAACAGATTACAGAGATCGCGTTTCGGGTTAGGTTTGACGTTTTTCAGATTGCGCTAGTCTGACGGGGTTGTGATTGCAACACATCTCGTCTCCTATGACATAAGCTGTGTAATTTTCATTTGGCAGAGAACAAATAAATAAGCGACACAAAGTGCTTCTCGTTTCATCAGAACAAGAAGTGCATGAAGGATTCCTTACTAAGGTCCTTGGGGCGGATTCGTAAGACGTTTGTAAGGTCATTTAGAGGCCACTGCTCACGAGAACACAAAATGTGAACCGTCCCAGATTCTTGCTACAAACGTTTCCGTGACTTTGTCCTCAACTTTCTGTGTTCGAACATGGTGCTAGAACAGTAAGTCCATAGGGCTAGGTTAGTTAGGTTCGCCCATCCTATGTTATGGGGAGTAGCGCCCCCAGGGGGATTGTGTAGGTTACCTTAGCCATTAGCTAGGCCTTCGGGACGGCTGTCTTTCGTGCCCACTTTGCTTCCTTCCCATCTTTTACTCGTAATGATCTTTCTTCAATCTGTTCTTACTCTTCTTTCCCGACCTGCTGTTCCCATGCGCGTTGATCCTGTGTGGGAACACCCTCGTGCATGGGTTCCACGTATCTATCGTCACTATATGTGTCCCTTGCTTCTTCCTCTGTTAGATCGCCGTTGCTATGGAGACGGACACTTAAACTACTCAATATAATAATAATAATAATAATAATAATAATAATAATAATAATAATAATAATGCTAGAACAGTGGTTCCAAACACTTCTTTGCCTGGTACCCCTGGAGAACTTTTAATGTGTTCTCTCAGCCCCTTACAAAATAATTAACCCGTATGATGATGATGATAACGACGACCAATTAAGTTTATATCAATTTTTATGCTTCGATTTAAATTAATATTTGAATGAAACTAGCTTTCGCATCCCCTTAAAGGTCATTTCGAGCTCCCAGGGGGTGCAAAGCACCCTTGCGCTAGAATATATATACGTCTTTGCTGCTTTCGACTCGCTTAGAATTTGGAGATATTCTAAACTTGGTCGTTGGCACTCGCTTTAGTGTCAAAACTGTACCGGTGGCTGAGCTTTTTAAAAAGGTTTTGGACACTGTAGCAATATGCCAGCCGAAGCCATGTCCGTGGCAACGTAATTTGCAAGGGTAGCATAGAACGTTTTGCATTTTGTGCTCATATGGACAGCGGTCTAGCAAGTGCATCGTACAAAGTAACTGCAGCTGTTACGTATACTCTATACATATACTTGTGACTCAGTGTGTGTGTGCGTGTGTATTCTTGAGCGTAGATGTTTAGTATGTTAAATCTGATGTTAGTGTATCTAACTTGTGCATTGTTGTGTCGGTATGTGCGTATATTAATGGCTGGTCACTAGTCTTTATTTATATATTTTTGGATATATGCATGACGGTTTTCTGAAGACGGGATTGTAGCGGAGATGTGAATAAATTTACTTTATTGTGAAACAGCGGTATGAATGTAATGGCACTTTATTGTAATGTTACTACAGTATATCATTCTCGGATTCATTTATGGAACGGAAAACTTGTCACGGTATCATCTAGGATATACAATGCTTCTATATATTCATGAATCTATTTACATATTTGTGCCCTCAGGGGCATATTGTGGCGGGCCCTTTCCCTGACACAATATGTTAGGGCATCACGCACCCAAGGGCCCCGAGTGCCTTCTCCGCAGGGGATGTAGCATCTGGTCGCAGTTCATGCTGAGAAGGTTCGTTTTTAAGAGTTAGGTAGGTTCTCTATATTTCCTTTCTGTCCCGCGAGGTGAGCCGCCGATCGAGGTGACAGACTTTTTCTGCGGGGCTCTTACCTTTGAAAACAGAAGAAAGATGCGCCCGTGCGGACGGCCCCTTCTGTGGCCCTCCACACGGGCGCATCTTTCTTCTGTTTTCTTCTCTCTTCATCCTTCATCTCTTGCCACCTGAGCGCAACGTTGTGGTTCCGGCTGTAAGCCCAGTAAATCATCTTAGATCGCTATTGATTACGGAAGTTGCTTGCACTCCAAATAATGAGTTATCGACAGTACGGAATGGACACACAGTCTCTTCGCAGGTACATAGTAATAGCCGAAACGTTACTCCAATAGCCTTCTCTGGGTGACGTCAGCACACTTGTAGCTGCATTGATGGCCGACGTTTCGTGTGCTCATGAGTTGTACTTATGTTACTAATACTAATAAGGGAAGGCCAGCACTGACTTTATGGTGCAAGTTCCACTAGAGAAGGTGGTGATAAGAGTTTCAAAAATTTCATGGAACTAAGAAATATAACTAATGTATATTAGTGCCATCTCTTTCTACTGTTGCCAGAAGCCAGTATTTGGGAAATTTCATCTATTCCAGAAAAGGATCATCTTTTACATTTTTTGGACAGCTGATAGCCCAGAGTAATTTTAATTCATAATAAAGATGTTATTTACTGCAGCTAAATCGCAGTTTTTTATTGAAGGGCCTTGAACTATTGAATATTGAGATTAATTAGTTTTTATATGCTTTAGATTTAGTTCGTTAACGACTAGTCACTGGTCTTGCTGGAGTCCGGGGCAAAATTGAGTCAAAGTCAAAGTCATCCGCGTCTAGATTCACTGATTTAGCCATAATAACGTACCCTGGTAGTGGTCCTGCTTATATCAGTCTGAAGATTAATTCATTGTGTAAGGAAATTAAGACGCAATTGTGTTCGATTCTGTCAACATAAAAGTACATTTACCAATTCATGATAATGTATGAATTATATTTATATTATGTGAGCGTGCATGTACATATAATAAAGTGGTTTGTTCTCGCCGAGCTGGTTTCGGTTATATTTATTATTCTAGAACTTTTAATGACGATGGATGCGTGTACAGTTGCCTCACCCATGTAAATTTGTAAAAAAAAAGCACGGAAGAATGTGTGCAATAGAAATATCTTCTCCGAAATCGTACTTTTTTCTAGATCCGGAAAGTTTGCAGAAAGATATTTTACTTTATTTGAATACGGTACTTTCTTTCGCGTGCAAACAGCTCTCGTACCCAGACTAGGGTCTGGCACTTTTTGTTGATAAAATCAATGAACTATTAAAGCAGTCAAAATGTCTACGTAGCGACAGGTTCCTGTAATATTTAATAGAGTATATATATATATATATATATATATATATCCTATACAAATATATAAATATTAATAAATAATTTTATTGGGAAATATTGAATATTAGTTATCAATACCAGTAACCGCATACTGCCGCTAGTTACTAAATTTCCCTATTATTATGTCTAATGCAGGATATATGTCATGTAGAATAGCTCTTAATTGTACTTTTAAATTCAGCGTTTTATTCGCTTTCAGTTGTAAAAAATTACAGCTTATAGTGACCACCAAGAATAAATTTTCATAAGCATCAAACTAAAGGACGACTTATTCCTCATAACACACAACAGTACGTACAATAATTCAGTCTTTGTTGGTGTGGAACTATGCTATTACTTTTGTTGCTCATACCAACGAGACTAAAAAATTTTTAAAAACGAAGTAAGAATATACCACAAGACTTACGTTCAATGTATGTCGTGGTGTTCAAAACAATGCTTACACGCATGTGTAGTTTTCCATTTTCGCGGGGCAAGTTTACGTGATTAACTTTGCCTCAACTCTTCCTAATTTCAGTCCTAAGCATTGGATACACTACCTGGCAGAATTGTGCGCGCTAGTGAAAGAAACTAGCGTGGCTAGCGCAAGACCTGAGAAATAATAGCGGCGCTAGCGCTACATATTTCAAAACATAGCGGCGCTAGTGCTGGCTTTGGCGCTAGTTTTCGGCATATAATCTACTTCAAGTCGAAAATCTGGAAAAATTTATTTTAGTGCTAGGAAATACATGAAGAGCAAGATAGAAATAAAATAAAAATTTTATTGCATTGCAAAGGGAAGAAATCAAAAAAGAGTTTCATTATTTTCCATATAACGAGAAGATACACTTAAGTAATATACTACGGTACGACATATTGATAATTACTTAGCAAAAACTACGACTAGCGCTTGACATTGGCTAAAAATCTAGCGCCGCTAGTAACTCTCAAACCTAGCGGCGCTAGTGCTTGCGTTACAAAAAAAAAAAAAACTAGCGGCGCTACTAGCGCGCATAATTCTAGCGCCACTAGGCACAACTCTATCAACTAGGTTCGAGTTTCAGGCATTACTAGTCAACAAATTTGGCAGGGGCAAGAGTTATTGTTTTTCAATTTAATACATGAAACCCCGTCCACGGTGGTGAATCGGGCACTTAGGATTAAAGTTTAGAACGCGCCTTACTTGGTATCTTTTTATCAGCAACGTCACCGCTACGTTAGAGGGCGGTTACCACGAAGCTGTTCGTTCAAGAAATCTCTGAGTGATGAATTCTCCACGCAAGGACTTGAGCAATTAACGCGAACTTTAATATTACTGACCTTTTATTTAGTTTTTTTTCTCGGGACATGATTAACAGTAGCTACTATGCATCTGAGAAGTAAATGTTGACTCTTCGCACTAATGAGTTAACTATTATTGTCTACATGAAATATCAAAGTTCGTGTAGGGATAACACCATTTTAATTTGAACTTTGGGACCCGCCTGTACGGTAAAGGGTTAATAGTTTAGGTGTTGGATTTTATTAACACTACGATGTTTGAGGCACTCTCTATTCATCGAAATCGTGTACACAAGATATATATAATCCAAATATTAAACTAAGAACATTCAAACTAACAAAAGTGTCGACATAAAAACGTTGACGTTTCGGGATTAGATTCCCATCTTCAGAACTAAGAAATTTAAAATCTGAATGTAAGGATATGAAACATTAAAACTAGAAATTCATTTTCATCTACTAGCTGGGAACAGAGGTGTTGTCGTGTGGGAGTGTAAAAGGTGAATGACTGAAGTAAGCTCGGGAGGGTCCTAATATCAGTGCCGGTACAGTCGGGCAGTTAGGTAACGTCGTTGGCGGCGGGGCTGTACAGTCGGGAGGAAAAAGAACGTCCGTTGCGAATCGTAGTGAGAAAGACTGCTTCGATCCTCCCGCTGTTGGCGGAAGGAGTGTACAGTCGGGGAGAAAACGTCAGTTGTGAATTGTAGTGAGGGGAACGGCTGAAGTCATTATGTTGAGGCTCGGATTAGTTTTATGGATATAAAGAG
>LQNS02007215.1:27485638-27498584 GCA_001587735.2 Parhyale hawaiensis | reverse complement strand
GGGAGCTTAACGTTTTTGTGTGTTGCCGTCAGATCGATTTCCATCGGACCTTGCCAGGTTGTCAGCTGATGGAAGAGGTTTTGGGGTAATTCCCCTTCCCGGAAGGGTTGAGAGGACCGGCTTAAGGCATCTGCTCTGGTATATAGTAGGGCAGAGATGCTAAAAGCTTGGATCCTGAGGTTCCACCCTTCCAGTAGGTGGGCTGGGAAGGTAATTTCCTTCCGCAGGGTGCGGGGTCTGCAGGAAAGTTTGTAGATCGCACATTGGTTGGAGTAATGTCGATGAATAGGTGGATGCCGTGGTGAGACAGATTGAGCGTACTGCTCTGAATTTTCACGGTATATATGTGGAGGGTCTTTTCGTATGGAGACCAAGTTCTGCATGAGAAGATCTCCGCTGGGCGGAGAATGTTTGTTATCTATGGCCGGGGTTGGAGGCGGAGGTTTTGGGATTTAGTTAAGATACGACCCTTGGTGAGGAGAGGAAGATGGCTTGACGTCCGTGGGCAAGCTTCCGTCCAGGAGATGGTCGCTGATTCGCTCGCTCTATAGCCCGAGTCAATGGTGGTCAAACCCAGAGTTCTGTGGAAAAGGGGTGGGGAAGCTAGCGGTTTCTGACTCTCAGCTGAATCCTCTTGAGGGACTTTGTATGTTAAGTGAGCAGAGCAACTGCCCTCTCATGAGGAAGGAGAGGGGGGGGGGGGGGCTAGTAAGAAGTGAACCACGGGGGAGCTACTTATGGCTTGTAAGTTAGCGTAGTGCGAGAATCCAAGGGACTGTCATCTTCGTAGGTTGAGAATTTCCTACCAGATTGAGTAGGGTATCAACCAGTCTCGGAAGATCTTCCGTGGTCTGAAGTTTGGGCATTACCTAGGCGAGGGGCCTCTTCGCTGGAATGAAAAGAAATGAGGGTCAGAGGTGCTTGACCCGAGCCAGGGGGTAGAAATCCATAGCTATCAGAACCGGGAGGGAGAGAGGGAGTCCCATGTTGTAGCCATCGGGTTGATTTCAATAGAGCCTCGTAGGTTCGCTACCCGATGGAAGATCTCATTCCGGAAGAGTGGGAAGGTTCCAGGCATCCGTTTTGTAGCAAAGCGGAGTTGAGTTGCAGCCCTGGATTTGACGTTTCTCTACTTCAGTGGAAAGACATTGGAAAAGACTCCCGGAACATTGGTAATTGGAAGGATTAGTGACGCGGAGACCAATTCCTAAAGGCTGTATCCTAGAGTTCCCCTCCCCTTTTTTCGTCAAGCAAGGGGCGTCCGACCGGCGAAGGTCGGAGCGAGAGCGATGCAGGAGAATCCCGTCTGCTTGGCGAAGAGCACGATGATCCCAGGCACAAGCGCTTGTTTCAGATGCGGAGAGAAAAGGAGCTGAATTGTCCCTGGCGGTGAATCATCGAGTAGTTGAAGTTAGCGGGGGTTGTAAGGAGAGCGAGTCCATGTTACTCAGGAGAGGGTATGCCCCGGGGTTCTTTTCGTCTGCATCTACCGGACTCTGAGCTACTGGGATCTTATAGTAGTTTGAAATTTAATCGTTCCCCCTCTTTTTGAGGGCATGAGAAGGCCGGGCCTCTGAAAGAGTACCTCAGAGGTGGTAAGTGTCCTCACCGACCGTCTGCGAGCCGGTGAAAATGATCCAATCTTCGAAGTACGCAGAGGTCGGTGTGCCCCGTTGGGGAACTACGGTGACCGGATAGTGGTAACTTTGTAGTATGGCTCGGCTACGTCTAGATCGAGGAGTTTAGACCAGAAAAGGGAAAAGGCTAGACGATACCGAGATGATATACCCCTGGCTAGCCATTGAGCCTGAGAGCGAGAACCCAGGTTCAGAGAAGTCTTTCTTACGAGCTAACTAAGGACCGAGAAGCTTTCGGTCGTTCTGGTAGGAACAATCGAGGTGTTGCCTCAGAGTGCCAACGGTATCTTTATAGTAGATGAAGGGGAAACCCCCTTTGGAGGTGAACTGCTGGGCTGTGGATTGGTAGCGGAGTAGAAGTACACTGCTCCCAATTTTTCAGCAGCTACCTTTGCCGAATGCAAAGCCTTGTGGTCGCCAGTGTTTAATTGATATAATCTCTAGGTCCTCCGATAGGACCTCGTGAGTGGGCGTCGAAGGCTCCCACGTGCACGTAGATACCGGGAAGGGTGAGGCGTCCGTGTATCGGAGCTCAGAAACTGGTGACATCGACGGCATACCCGTCGTCGTCATAATCCTGATGATTGGTACTCTAGGAACGGCAGATCGGTCTAGAGTGTGTGTATTTTAGGCGCTGGCGTGCCCTATACGGTCTTACCAATGGTAGACTTCAAAGTTCGCAGAGAGCGGTGTCTATTGAGGGTTTTGCATCGTTCAGTAACCAAGGGCATTACAGAGTACATAGGAGTTGCCGCAAGATGAATTCGTTCTCTGATGTACAGCCAGTATTGACTTAAGGAGACAGCTGTTTCTCATCTTGAAGATGACAGTTGGGGAGGCGATTCTTCTCATCCTAAATCCAAAGGTCTGCGTGGGATGTTGGACGTGTCTGCCGAAGAACCCCTCAAAGGGTCTGGGAGCCCACTTGGGGCTCTTTGTTTCTGAGTAGGCTTCGATAAGTCAGGAGATGCGATGGGTATACCGAACCAGGGGACTTAATGGAACCGGCGAGGCCTTGAGAGTCGCTGTGCTTTTATGAGTGAGCTGCTGGAGGAGCTCTTTTTCCCGGGAGCTGATTTGAAGGGAGGTCGTCGGGCTCCTCTTCCTCGTGAGGCCATACTAGCGTATCTGGATTTAACGAGTATCTCCCAGGCCGAGTTTCGTCTAGTGTGATCCGCCCGCTACTAGGAGGGTAGGGTGTGATATGTCGAGACTTTCATTGCGCGCTGGAAGAACTGGGATGAAGACCGGAGACATACGAAGTTCTAAGGAACCAACGACGTAGTCTAAGTTGCATATCGAGGAGTCTAAGGTGTTAGATCCTTCCTGGAGGACCGTAATAATCGGTCGGCCTAGGTTGAAAGCATGTCTAAGTTCTTTGGGCGGCTACAATTAAGCCAGACCCGTGGCCTCGGGTTAACCGTGCTTATTTACTACATGTACTGAACTCTTTTCGGCGGAGGCCTTCTTTCTAGTAGAGAGCTCCCCTCAGTACTGAGGGAGTGTCGACTGTTACAGAAAACAGCAGCGGCCGGACTTTAACGGCATTTTGACTCTCTACAGAGGACAGCTGCTGAGCTGCACCGGTGAATCTTTATCTAACTTGTGTTAGTTACTGTGGTTACTCAACTGCCGACGGAGGAGGGCTCAACTCTGTACAGAGAGTATGAGAGCTTTTACGGGGCAAGACGTATATGGCCGCTCTTCCTGCTGACGAGGGAAGTGGTAAGGTTCGTGGGTGCTAAATCAATCCTCTGAGCCAAGGAGTCAGATCGATCGAGACGGCCGACCTAGTCCGCAGGACTCTACTTTCTCTCATGTAAGAAGCCCCGACAGGGCTCTCCGCTCGAGTGATACAAACTCCGCAGTTTCCCTGCTCGCCCGTAGCCGACTCGAGACAAGGGGGACATAGGCCCCTTGCTTGTCTATAAATGGCTACGCCCCCGGTGGCCTTCCTAGAAGTCCAGGCCTCAAGCCTTCGGGCTTTCAGAGAGAGAGAGGAGGTAGCGGCGCAGGTGGGGAACGAGAGATTAAGTTTAGCTCTCCGTTGAAAGAGTCTTGACTTGGTACCGATCGTTAGGTTGTTTCCGAACACTTAGTGTACTTCCGGAGAGAAGACCAGCGAAAAGACTAGACGTGAAAGAGAAAGCGGTAACCTGTTTCTTCAAGGACGTGAAGAGGACTGGAGCTGAAGTTTAGTGAGTTAAGCGCGAGACGGAGAGTAGGGTGTCGGAGGTCAACAAGGGTGGAGTTCTGCTGTCTGGGATATTTAGTCCCAACCTGTCTGCGGGTATTATTGTTATTAGTAAAACTTCACGCACGGGCCACCACGGACAAGTAGCACGACCCAAATGAAGCACATAGCAATACCTGGATAACCAAAACGCTGCTAAAGGAAATCCGACAAAAATCCTTCAGCAGCTGTCTTAAAACCCTGCAGGCCAACACGACCGAAAGCCGATGCCGGCAAAGAATTGCAAACCCGAACAGACTAGGGCAAGAAGCACCGACCGAACTGATTAGTTCGACATCTAACCTCCTCCTACGTGAAAGTGTGCGCACCGACTGCAACACGTATTTCTCTCCTAAATACCTTAAGTGCAGGGACAGACGAATACAACCAATGCCTCTCATTGTTGTACACCTTATAAAACATACAGAGCTCGCCAATTCTTCTCCTATGGGACAGGTTCACTAAATTATTAGCCGCGCACAGCCTACTGGCTGAACTAACACATCGGTCCAACAGACGCAAGTGAATGTCAGCAGCTGAAACCCAGACTGGTGAGCAATACTCCAACACAGGTAACAAAAAAGCATGAAAGCATCTGCGGACAACCCCACTCTCACCAAGCACAGAATTCAGCTAACGTAAGAGCCCAATCTTACTGGAAGCACGTGACACCAGTCGCCTAATATGCGGCTCAAAGGTAAGCTTTTCATCAAAAACAACACTAAGAATCTCCAAGGAGCCAGACTCCTGAAGCAAGGTGTCGGCTATCTCCAGATGTGGATGCTGCGGCACGAGGGTTCGAGATCGACTGACAATCATCGACTAGGTCTTACTGGCATTCAGCTTCATACTCCAGGCCGAATTCCAGGCACTAATGTGGGGCAAATCCCTATTCAGAGACTGGGTAACGGCATTGCGCATGCGTGGGTTAGGTATCAAAGTGGAATCATCGGCATAGTTGATCATTGTGTTTTCCAGCGAAGAGAACATATCACTAGTATACAGAACGAACAGCGGGCCACGTGCGCTAGCTACCCTGAGGGGCACCTTACTCCATCGCGACAAGGGCGCTTAAAGCGCCATCAACAGACACACTCTGCGTTCGCTCAGAAAAAAAACTCGAATGATTGACAGAACCCTACTACCCACGCCATAAGACTCGAGCTAGTACCACAAACCCTTGTGGTTAACCCTGCCAAACGCCGCGCTAAAGTCCAACTGTACAAGGCGCGCCTCAGACCCACAATCTAGCGCAGACTGTAAATGGTGTGACACCGACAACAATGCGCACAACAACCTAAACCAGTTCTGTATGCAAACTGACCGGCAGGCAGCAAACCCTTAACCTCAGCAAAACGGCCAAGCTTATAAGCTACCAACTTCTCGAACACCTTCGACAAAATGGGCGTCAGCGTAATGGGTCGGCAGTTGGCTACATGGGGCGACACTGGACCTTTGGGATTAGGAGTCATATTTCCAGTGCGCCAACAACGGGGAAAATTTCCTAGCTGTATCAGGCGCCGGAAGATCATTGCTAGCATAGGGGCAAGAACGCCAGCAAGCTGCTGATAAAACAGAGGAAACATGCAAACCGGGTCCACACCTCCATAAGGATCAAGGCCCTCAAGCAGCACCTTGATTATAGCAGATCTGAACACCAAAGAAGTTAAACGAGGTTGAGGGTGATATCCATGGGGTAATGATAACACATCAAAGTGAGCCGACAAGATGGACATATCTTCACTAAAAGTTAATCATTTGTTTTTCTTAACATAGGCCTACCTGCCAATACCTGTAAATTTCGTCCAAATCGGTTCATAACTTTTCGAGTTATCTTGGTGACAGACAGACAAACACGACGAAAACACAACCTCCTTGGCGGAGGTAACTAAAGAGGCTGCTAGAGACAATAGGAAAAAAATTGTGCATGAAAAGAAATATTTCCCAAGACTCTAACTAAAAGTTAACATAACATTGGAGGCTTCTGGCGGCCAAAACGCAAAACATTTTGTAGAGCGTTGAGTTTGCATGCTAAACGTTGTAGGTTCGCCTTTCCTTCAGGCCGATGAATTCTTGCGATATTCGGATTGCATCGTCAACGTTACTGGCACTCTCACTTCACTGTGGGGGTACAGACATAATAAGAAATAGGGACGGTCGGGGGGTCGCAGTAGCCTTTCGTCTCTGACGCCACAGCTCTCAAAATCTGTAATCGACACCAGCCGTGCACTCTTACAGGGCTTATCGGGTTCTTATCGGCAGTAAGAGCCGGTGTACGTGAATTGCCCAATAGGAGTGCGCGATCAATTTGACTTTACATTTACTCGTTAATTACCTCCGCCAAGGAGGTTATGTTTTTATAGTGTTTATCTGTCTCTTGTTTTACCCGTTATTGTTTTTGTCTGTCACCAAGATAACTCAAAATGCTACGAACGGATCTTTGCAAAATTTTCAGGGATTGTTAGATTAGATTAGATAGGTGGTAGTAGACGAACCAACAAGGCTATTAGGCATGTTAACAGTAACAGATGATTAACTTTTGGTGAAGATCCGTTCATTTGTTTGTTTATCTGCCTATGTTTTTCTAAGTACCATAACACAAAACGTCGTAGATGAATTTTCATGAAATTTACTTGAATTGTTAGGTATATCATGAAAAATAAAAGACCAAATTTTTGTGATTTGTTTGTTCGTTCGTTTGTTACCTCCGCCAAGGAGGTTATGTTTTCATCGGGTTTGTTTGTTTGTCCCTTTGTCTGTCACCAAGATGACTCAAAACGTTATGGACGGATTTCGAAGAAATTTACAGGGACTGTTAAGTATGTGAGGAGGAACAGAAGATTAACTTTTGGTGAAGATCAGTTAGTCCGTTTGGTTGTTTGTCTGCCTCATTTTTCTTGATGCCAAAACTCAAAAAGGTATAGACGAATCTTTATGGAATTTACAGGAGTTGTTAGGTATATTACGAAGAGTAAATGATGAAATTTTTGCGATGATCTGTTCGTTTGTCCGTCACTATTTTTTTTGCTCGTTAGCACAATAACTCAAAAAGTTATGAATGGATCTTTATGAAATTCACAAAAATTGTTAGTAGTGTTGGAAGAGATGAATGATTAAATTTTGGTCATGATCGGTAGGTCTGTTTGCGTGTTAGACTAGTGTTTGTCATAATATTGGTTAGCAGCATAACTCAAGAAGTTATGGATGGATCTTGAAGAAAATCACAGAAGATGTTATGACTGTCAAAAGGGACAAATGATTAAATGTTGGTGCTGATTCAAAGAAAACTAGAGCACTCTGAGAGCACACACCTCCGCCGAGCAAATCAAAGGAAACGAAACCATGATTGTGAAACCATGATTTTCTTTGTATCAACACGAACGTCTAATCATTTGTGCCCTTCAACAGTATTAACAGCTTCAGTAATTTTCTTCAAAATCCGTTTATAACTTTTTGAGTTATGCTGCTAACAAACATTCTGACAAACATTAGTCAAACTCACAAACAGACCAACCGATCATCACCAAAATTTAATCATTTATGTCATCCAACACTACTAATAATTCCTGTAAATTTCATAAAGATCCATTCATAACTTTTGGAGTTATTGTGCTAAAAAGCACAAAATTAAAAACAGCGACAAACAAATGAACAGATCATCATAAAAATTTGGTGGTGTACTCTTCGTAACAACTCATGTAAATTTCATAAAATTTCGTTGATAACTTTTTTAGTTAGGGCATTAAGAAAAATGAAGCACACAGACAAACGGATGAGCGGAGTTTCATCAAAATTTGATCATTTGTTCCTCATAACGTACCTAACAATCTCGGTAAATTTCGTCAAAATCCGTCCATGACTTTTCGAGTTATAGTCAGAAAGTTTAAGCCTTCGTTTCGGAGCGGAACGATGTCACAGAGGAAAGAGCAAGGGACATAATATATATATATATATATATAGTATGTTGATAGAAACGGGGAACCCATGCACGAAGGTGTTCACACACAGGATCAACGCGCATGGGAACAGGAAGTCGGGAAAGAAGAGGAAGAACAGAATAAAGCATGAGCAAGTAGGAGTATGAAATTGGGAAGGAAGTAAAGTGGGCATGAAAGACAGACGTCCCGAAGACGTAGTTAATGGCTGAGGTAACCTACACGAGCTCCTGGGGTTACCGAGTTATCTTTGTGTCAGAAAAATAGACACGCAGACAGACAAACTCGACAAAAACATAACCTCATTGGCGGGGGTAATAATAGTTTCAGAACAAATTTGAACTTTTCGCTAAGGTTGCCTTGCTTGGTAGAGGTACGCGCTCTCAAGTGCTTTAGTTAATTAATTACATTGCCAAGACACATTCACAATATTTTAATTTCCAGAATTTTTTTTTTTTAAATGAACGCACCATGAAATTGCGTTAACCAGTGGCGGCTCGTGTCTCTCAGAATTGGTGGGGCGAGCTTGCTTATAGTTCGATCCGAGTTTAAATAAAACAATTATACGAACTTTGCAGGGACAGTTATACTAATAAAATGTATATATGTAAGCAGTGGCGACAAAGAAACACTTCTAGCGCTGTAAACATCTAAACGTCAAAAAACATATACTTTATTACTTACTGTGTTTGTTTAGCGAACTCATTAGTTGTATTGCTGCCATGAAAATAACGAAAAAAGCCAAATTTGCCCGAATCATACTCAAGATCTTGAGAGAAAACCCAGGAACTTGGGGAAAAACGCTAAGCTTTGGCAGCCAAGGTAAGGAGCACCCTGAGGCCAGGAGGCGCTGGCCCATATTTTCTGCCGCTCTGCTACATAGAAAACTCCGACACTGCGCGGTGCCTGGTCGCTCCTTACGCTTCAGAAAATGAACAGCAAAATGGGGCCAAGAAATGCTGGCCCCTCGGCATTCAATTGGAAGCGATTCTGAGGAAAAAGTTCGTTTCTAAGCTGCATTTATATTTTGAATTGTTCAAACGAATAATATTTAGGACTCATTCTTTCATTTGAATTTTTGTGTTCTTTCACTAAAATTGTTGGTGGGGCCCGGCCCCCTCTGGCCCCAATGCACGAGCCGCAACTGGCATTAACATATCCTTTGGAAAAAATAATCGCTGCAAAGGTTTTTTAGAGTCCCAGGACATGTGCACGAAGAGCACTGAAGGTGTCACAGTTATAGTTACATTAAATAGTTTATGCCTCACTTAATCATAACGAAGGTGTTCTAAGATTTAGTTCTACTATGTGGAAGTGACATATAGTAGCTATGCCAAGATGACTGCGGAACCCATGCACGAGGGTGTTTCCGCACAAGATTAACGTGTATGGGCACAAGTCGGGAAAGACGAGGAAGAACAGGATCAAATATCATCAGTAGGAGCATGAAAGCTGAAGGAAGCAAAGTGGGTACGAAAGATAGACGTCCCGAAGGCTTAGCGAATGACTAAGGTAACCTATACAAAAGCCCATGTTGGTGCTGCTCACGTGCACACAGGATGCTTGAACTTAACTAACCTAACACTAGGGTCGATGGCCCATTCTATGTCGCCTGCAGGGACTTCAAGTATCTCAGGTACTATCACACTTGCAAAAAGGGCTCCGCAAAATAGAGTGCAACGTTTTTGGTAATTAAAACAAGTTCACTTTTAGTACCTATATGCAAAGCATTTGATTGACTTAAATCTGCATAAAACAAAACTTATATTTCTTTCAGCTATTACTCGTATCTAGCTCTACTAATGCAAGATATCTTCCTCTCCTACATTGCTACCGCATACTCTTCTCACACGTAGTTCGACACGAAAATGTATCAGACATGGCATAAAGAGAGGACATGTAAATACGCTAAGAAAAGCGGGAAGCGCATGAACGGAGAGTCACCGCAGGTAAGAAACACACATCGAAAAGAAGAGGAAAAAAGAACACAAATTTGTCAGTAGATGTGGGATTAAGAAAAGAAGAAAGTGAGCATCAAAACAAAGATGGCCCGAAAGCTAAAGGCTAATGTAACAGACAGGAAGTATATATCTGTAGGGAGATGGCTGCCCTGAGAGGTTTATTCTGGCCAGATACTCCACTGTCAGAAAATGTATGGGCCTCACTCACCGAAAGACTGTCGCAAGTGCCTCTTGTGCCAGAGATGTTGCAGCTGGCCGCAGTTCCTGCTGACGAGGTTAGTTTGTAGAGTTATCTAGGTCATCTATAGTTCTCATTCTGTTCCATGATGTTGGGCGCCGAAAGGTGGTAAGCTCCTCATCCAAAGAGACTCCTACTTGCTCCCGTAAGGAGGAGTGGGGGAAGGAGGCCCTGAAAGGACCCTCCGCACGGCTGTTTACTAATTTATTTCTTTTAGTTTTGTCTCTTTGGCCTGTGCGACGTGGCTGAACGAAGATCCGTATAGGGCTGAGGCTGCTCTGCGCCTTATTTCCGACCAATATACATAGTAGCGCACTGGCCACCTCAGACCAATAGAACTCATCTGAGTTCGCATTAGGCTTGAAACCTTCCAGGAGAAAAGCTGAAGAACAAATCACTGAAAAATCGGTGCCATGCGACTTAGTATTGCTGCGCTAGTAGTAATTCTACTAGCGTTCAGGAGGTGACTCCCGATAAAATGAGACAGGCCCCAAATTGACCTAACTTTTGTCAGACCTATGGCCATCTTATGCTATTTAGGGGTGTAGCCATACTAGTTTCAGTACAGACTCGTAGGTATGCTCGTGTCTTTGAGGGAATGCCATCAAGAAGTTAGCCCCGAGTACCAGGGTGTTTCTGGATGTCATTGGCTCACTGCATCAACGGTGTCGCTCAAAACGTGGATGGAAAGAATGCCATTACCATTGATGGACGATGCAATGCTTGTTTATACAAGCCACTATTTTCTAAGCATGAAGCAAAATATCTCAGATAGGCCAAGCAAGAGGAAAGGAAAACAGAGAAATTGAACGCACTATTGCAGAGGGTCACTTAATGGTTTCACGGATTCCGACAGTCCTGCGAGGGAGGTCGCTCACCACCATCGGCGGCCATCTAACAGAGAAACGGGAAAAAGCAAAAAAAAAAAACACCCACCTAACTTTACAAAATAACATCACAGCAGAAACTGCGGCCAGCTGTGGCAACCTTGGCGGTGCCCTAAGGTACAGAGGTTATTCGTGGGTGCATTGTTCCCATTGCTATTCTGACACAGCAGGAGTCATCGGAATATTATATGCGAGGAAGAGATTTAGTCAGATCTTATTATTTGCGGGTGACAATATCCCACCTTCACGCCCTCTGGCTTGCGCCACCATCTTCGGGTCGAGAAACTCTGGAGTGTTGCCAGTAAGCCAAGATATTATCCTTTGCAGTAGCGATGCCGACGCTGGCACAAAGCAATTCATTCTGAAAAAGGTCAGTCTTAAAGTAAAGGTTTTCCTTGATACTGACTTTGCCACGACTTGCAATTTGTCTCAGTCTTGGATTTTCAAGAAAACCTTTTGTTGTAAGTCCTGTACATTGTATTCACCCATAGCATATGCCTGAATGATGTGATCTTTATGAAATTTATTCTAGTACCTGAAAACCGAGCGCTACAGTAGGTGAACTATCGACAAATAAGTATGTTGGACAGACATTCGCAGAAAAATTGTAGACCTATACTATTATCATTATGACTATTGGGAAGGGCGGGATTTACGAGAAGGGGGTCCGAGACAAGTAAATTTGAGGTAGGGTGCAACAAGGTTATGGATAGCTATGGCTACAAATGAAATATGCGCATACCTCATTGTTGTGTATACCTTTAAGTATAGAGACTACTTAAAAATCCACTCAATGTACTTGATTATCTCAAAGTACGAGCACAACCATATCTAGAAGAGCACATACTGGGAAAAATAATATTGATGGACACATCAAAGACGGTCATCAAATAAACTTCGTTATCATGATTGTCCAAAATCTAGTGAAACATACTGCGTGAGACACACCAAGCATACAAATTGCACTTGTCATATGCAAATGAAGACGTCAAAATTGATACTATTGTCAAAGAGAACTTGTAAACTTTTGATGCATGCAAAATGCATTGACATTGTGTAAATGATTTTGACATACAATAGATTCCCTTTGAGCAGTTTGCAAGTTATATTTGACAATACTATCAATTTTGACGTCTTCATTTGCATTTGACAAATGTAATCTTTTGACAAACGTGTTGTACATAAAATTTGCAAATGCATGCAAGCACAGAGACATTAAAAAATTTTATTGCCAATTACGATCATTACGACAAGATACTTCATCTTATAAATCATTTCAAATATTTTTATAGTCATAGTTTTACCACTATATCCACTCACTTCATTTGTACTTTCTATTGTAGAAGAATGATTTTAAGAAAAAGAGGTTAAGCTAAAGCCTGTTAGCAGAGTGCCTGTATTTGCTATGGCTACATTTAATATCCAATGTGCAGAAATGCTGTGATTTATAATTATAAAATCCTTTGAAAAACTCAGAAACGCTTCAAAATACAAATACAACTTACAGAAATAGCTAGCTACTAGCAAATTCAAAATAGAGTAATGAACTAAAAAAGCGAAATAGCTATATGTCTATATCCTTCTCATGAGCTCACCAGCTATCTAAGAGCAACTATAGCTAGTAGCTACTACTAACTTTCAGTCGCTGCTAGCTTGCCAGAATATACTTAGGTATGCATCTCTGAAATGAAAGAACACAAAATTCTGTAAGTTATAGGTTTTTAATAAAGATAAGCAATACTTGACTAACTGACCTAACAGTCAAACGGATTCCTAAATAGAAACACATTAACTCATCCTTTCAGTTATGTAAATAAAATTTAGCAATTTTTATATTATTATTATTAAATCACACCAGGCTGGCGACGTAGGAACGGAGAAACTCCATGAGGTTAACAAACCCCCACGCAACCAGCCCAGCGGGTGGAGAAAGCAAAAGAAAGAAAAAAAGAAGATCCGAGTTCACAGAATAGCTCTGTGTACAGATCGTTTAAAGCTGCCAATACCAGCACCAGCAAAGACAGAGCCATCAAGACCATTCCAAACATCCACACA